>PVLD010002972.1:0-152613 GCA_004027595.1 Dinomys branickii
GGTGTGTGTGTGTGTGTGTGTGTGTGGTGGATGTGTGTGTGTGTGGTGGGAGGGTATATGTGTGTGCGTGTGGTGTGGGGGGGGTATGGGTGTGTGGTGGCTGGTGTGGAACTTATAGCAATCCTGTTTTCCCTTAGTCAACCTCAGAACCTCTTGATTCTTCTAGTTAACATAGGCCAAGAATCCTACTGGCTCTAGCAGGGAGGGGTGACAGCTCCCTCAGCAGGATTTCGAGGGTAGATAACATCTGTTGACATTTCCAACTGGTTAGGAAGGCTTTCGCTCAGTGGACTTGAAGGTGGACCTATACCAGAGGGGCCACACTGAGGACAACCAGATTGGCAGGCTGGAAACTCATCCAAATCTAAATAAAGCTCAGCCGCAGTCCCGAGTGCCATTCTTTACCCCATGTCTGACTGAAGCATAAAAGGATTAAGGATTATCGATCTCACCCAGGTACACATGAAGTGTGCAGATTCACTGATAGGCATTCAAGTTGTTTAATGGCCCCAGCTCTGTGACTCCAACATACAAGCAGTATAAATACAGGATAGCCCAAGCCCATCTTCATGAGAGACTGGGCCAAATGCCAGAGCCTGAACTCCTCGTGGAAAGGCAGATACACATCTCTACCACATAATCCTACTACTACTTAGACAGCATGAACAGATTAACTCTGTGAGCCAGGTGAGTCAGAGTGCTCATCATCCCCTACACAAAAGAGGAAAATGAAGCTCTGAGAGAAAAAAGGATTTTCTCAATCATACCACAATCAAGAGTAAAAGTAGAAATGGAACTTAAGACTTCTGGCTGTATAGGCACCAGCCATCCAGGTTCATTCAGAGCTTCCCAGCCTAGGAAGTCAAAGGCTGGGGCCTAAGACAGGCAGGCAGGACAGTGGTCACCACTCAAGGTTACACCTTCACTAAAGGTTCTTAGGAGTCTGGACTAGAGGCAGTAAGAACCAATGGATATATGGTTCCACCAATTTAGAAAGGGGAAGGAAAAGTTCCCCTAACACAAAGAAGAGTCTGAATGCTGCAAGTTCCTACCAGACTCTGATCCCCAGAAGACAGCCACTGGCAGTGGGCCCTGAAATAGCCTGTGGGCATGAACATGCACACAAGTTTATGGTGCCCAAGTCTCCATGCAGCTGGATTTGCTGGGCACAAAGCTCCCCAACTGCCCAAACATCATCTGGTCATGCTTATTACTGTTGCCCAATGAAATTTTATGCACCAAGTCCACAGGTGTGATTTCCCCTTCTTTATGAGGGTCGGAATGACATCACTGATGGCCAATAGAAAAGACCCAATTATGTCCTGGCCATAAAAAGGAATGGGATTTTTTTTCCCACCAAATCAAAACTTCCTTCAGATTCATGAATGCAAGGGGGCCCACTTTAAAGAAGCCTGCCCCACCCCAGTCCTGCCTGTGGGCTCTAAACCAAGGGACATGATTGCTCTTCAAATACTGTGGATCCTAGGGCCAGAAATGGTCTCTGCCCTTGGCATACTGGCCCCTAAGAATCATAAGAACATCAAACCCCATCTTCAGACGCCTGGCACCCCACTTATGCATCAGGAGAAAGTTAATGAAGATGGGGCACTCCTCAAGTCCCTTTACTATTTCTGTTGCCTAACAACATAGAGGAGAGGCTTGTGAGAAATCAGCCCTCCTCATAAGTATATAGCACAAAACAAAAGGGTCTCAACCTTCCCCACCCCTCAGTCAGGCCTGCCACCTGCAACTGAACCACTCTGGCTGGGCCCAGACAGCCCTGATGGCAAACAGGTGTGGCGAGCTCGGCGCCAGCCAAAGCAGGGGAGCAGCTCATTAGGGCAACACCCCCTTTGCTCACGGCTAAAGCCAAGGTAGAGCCATTGTGAGCAGAAGTTCAGCTTTGAAGGTGAGGTAAACAGAGCTGGGGGAGAGCAGGGAGAGGTTTAAGTGAAGACCAGCAGTATCCAGGCAGACAGACTGGCAAACAGACACCAGCCACCAGGTCCAGAAGAGCAGAGGCACCTGAGCTGGAAAAGGCCCTGGACATCACTCCTATGTGTTCTCCTCTCGTCAAGTCTTAGAAACAAACTCAACTTAGGGAAATGCATGTCAGCCTCACTTTTAGCAGACTCAGTCCATTAAAGAGGAGAAGGCCATCCGCAACCTCTTTCTGCCTCTCAGGAAAGGCTGTGGGGCCTGGATCTTGGTATGACATGGGCTGTCAGTCCTAGTGCCCAGCAGCTTTAAGATGTGCACACACAGCTCACCTGCAGGAGCAAACTATTTCACCCCAATGATCAGCAGACAAGGGAGTGTGAAAGACCAAAGATGGAGAGCAGGGGACAGGCTCTGCCTTCCTCAAAGTCCTCAGTGGACCACAGAGGCACAGAAAGTACAGCCCTGTGAACAAGCGGGCCTGGAGAAGCCTGACAGAAGGTCCTGCAGAGGGGAGACCTATGTGGTATGTGATACATGAAGCTGGCTTCCAGCTTCCACCTTTGCAAATTCCGGTAAAACACTCTCAGCGAATGCCATGGCCAGCTGTCCTGCACCTCAGAACTACCCCAAGTTCCTAAGCTGCTCTACAAGCACAGAGGCTGGGCTTCAGAAAAGGCCCCCCTGCTCCTCCATCTTAGTCTGGGAGGCCCACCGAGCCAGAGCTATATCCAGCACATGAAAGCCACCCCAGCCTGGGTAGTACTTAGCTGGAGACACAACTCCTTTGTCTCTCCTGTGTCCATTCCCCACCCAGAGGAGATAAACGGACCCCATGTGATGAACGGCCCACCTTTCACAATCACTTTTCCTCAAGTTGAGGAGAGGAGCTGGTGATGGATGGGCTGGAATTTGGCTATCAGGAAGGGCTGTCAGCCAGAGGTGCCGATCTCCTCCCCCACTGCACAGGGCATCATTACACTGTGGCATCGAGGTAAAATATGACCAAGGGGAGGGAAGGAAGAAAGAGGAAAAGGCTGGGCTTACACATGGAGCAAATTGAGCAACAATGAGAGCAGGCACGAGGCTTGGACGTTAGTTATCTGCCCGTGACACCTTTTATCTCTGCACAAATTGGTCCTTCCTCCCCCACTGCATCCTCTTATACAAACAGAGCAGACACAATGTGTCACCACTGCAATAGCTCAGCAATTTAACCCGAATTAGTGAGGGGGTCAAGCTAGGAAACAGGGGTTTCTCATTTCAACAGGTCCTTTAGTCTCAGCTCTGCACCACCACATTGTGGAGAGGAAGATAGAGAGAAAGCAGACTTATAATTGAATTCACTCACTTGGTCACTGCTGATGTATAAAAAATTAATGCTCAAGCCTCTTACTTATCAAAGCTGCCTAGTATCCATCTCACCTATGAGATGCACCCATGTCAGAAGACACAGCATGGGCCTGCCCCCAGCACTCAGTTCTCAGCACTTTTAGCTAACATAGGAATCAGTGAGAACACGGTGGGAGAAAGACACTGCCCAAAGACAGCAGCCTTGAATCAGAAACCCTGCTAGAAGACTACAGGGCAGAGCGGGTGGGAAGGGTGTTATAGTTGTTGATCACGTTAGAGGTGGTCTTTTGACAGTTCAAGAACACAACTGAGTCTACAGCCAAAAGTGTCATCCTGGCTCCACCCTCCAACACAAGGTGTCCAGGGTGTTTTATGAACAACCCCTCTTGGACACACAGATAAACTCTGCTGTGCCTGAATGGCAGCACCAATGGCACTAGTACGTCTCCAAGAGCACAGTGGGCCCTACAGCTGGAAAGGAAAGGGCTCCTGATGGGTGGAGCAGTGCAAGTCAACGCCATCCAGCACCACATTTCCACTGCGCTAAGAGATAATCTGGCCAAATGATCAGTGTCTCTTCAGCAAGTGACATTGCCAGGGTCACTGTGAGGGTTAAAGGAGAGAGCCACGGTGTCCTGGGGACTGAACGCAAGGCTTTCCCACTGAGCCAATGTCCCCAGCCCTCTTTCCTTTCTGTATTTCCTTCTCTTCTCCTTCCCCTTCCCCTTCTCCTTCTTCTCTTTTTTAAGATAATGTCTCACTAAGTTGCAAAGTTGTCCAGGCATGGTTCAAATTTGCAGCCTTCCTGCTTCAGCCTCCCAGAGTACTGGGAATACAGGCATGCGGCACCATGCCCAGCTAGAGCTGACTTTATAAAGAGGGCTGCATAGGAGCAATTCTGGATAAAAGATTTGCTGAGACCAACCTTGGCACAGCCTTTGGAAATACTTCCAGGTCATATGCATTGGGAAGACAGTGCCTCAGTCAGGAAAAGGATACCAAAGCCTTGTGGTAGATAAAAAGCAAAGGAAAAGTTCTACAATCACTCAACAGCTGCAGAAATGAATTTCCTGAGGCCTGGGCTACAGGAAGGAGTTATGGATGTAGGAGGTACCTTGGGACCCATTCTCCAAAGAATGAGCACACAAATACCAGGGAACAAAGGCCAAGACCCTATTCTAGACATAAAATGGGAAAACCTGCTACCTTAATTGACCACCACACATTTTTAGAGCATCAGTGAAACACAGGATCCTGAAGGAAATGGCTAGTGAACCTGATTCCAATATTCAGAGGCTTCCAACCCCATCCATAAAATACACACAGCATAAACATGATTGCTGTGGGAGAGACTACTGAGAAAGGGCCACTTCATTTGTGGCTGATGGGAGGGCAATGTCCTAGAGTGCTTGCGAAGCCTCAGCTATGATGCCTTCTGCTCAACCAAGTACATGTGTACCCTCTGTCCCTCCACTTTTCCCTGCCTGCCCACAGCCCTGGAATAACCCACAGCTGACTTCTCAGTCTACTGTGCCCCTACACTTGCCCTGATCCTCTGGGACAGCTGCAGGTTACAATTCCAACCACAGGCTTCAGAAAGATGATACACTTGCTAGAGCCTGCAAAGGGTCAGGAGAGAGTACTGTTTGAAATACCAGCGTGACAGCTGGCTCCTTGTCTGTCTCTTCCTCCCCACCCCCCTCCCCAAACTTGTCATGGTACAAGAAGTCTATAAGCAGCCCATCAGCTTTAAATATCAGTGTGCGTGAAGCAGGAGCACGAGAGCGAGGGAGCAGGAAGCAGACAGCAAGCGCCTCTGTCGCCACTGCCTGTCAGGGAACACTAATGAATTTCACCACCAGCAGCCATGCTTCAGAGGGGGGTGTGAGGCGGGGGTGGGGAATTTTCAGGGAGAACTCTCTCAGTATTAAAACATCTTTCCCAAAGTCCTGTTAATACATGTCACTGCGGAACTCACCCAGGGTTTTAAAGGGAGGGGAGGTTGGGACAAGCCCAACGGTCCTCCCAAACAGGAAGCAGGGGCCGGAAGCCACCGGCTCTACCCTTTGGTAAGGATGGGTGATTTCCGGCTAGTTTCCGCAATCACCCACGCTCACCTGATGAAGGCCTTGAGATGCCTGGTTGGGAGGACAACGACAAGAAGGGCTTCAGGCAGTGACAGGTGACCAGCTGTACCTTCCTAGATAGATTTACCACCTACCCCATTTCACCGAATTTCAGCTAACTCCACAGGGAGGTCCCCTGGTAGGAGGTGGGGTGGGGAAGCCTCCAGCACTAGTCCTAGTATGAAGCTCTTTTCCACAGATGTTATGAGATAGCAATGCTTCTAATTCCACAGATGAGGAAATAGAGGTTGAGAGGGGTAATGTGACTTTCCCAAGATCTCACAACTAATAAGTGGTGGAGTCAGAACTTAAACTCAAGTTTCTTTTAATTTAAAGGAGTCTTCTCTCTCTACAATACCATGTGGCCTCTCTGAGGAACAGCTGGCCACCTTACAGTCTCCAGTGTGTCCTCCATTGCCAGGTCCTGCCCTGCCTACCCTTCCTCTCAGTCTCCTCCCACTCATACACATGCCTCTAATGCCCGGTCTGGGCCGCAGCTGCCATGTAGCACTGGGCTGGGCTCTAGGCCAAGGGAACACAGCCAGGAGAGAAAGCCCTGGGAGGAAGCCAGGCCATCACTTGGGAGTCTCCACAGCTCAGAGGACAAGGATGCAGCCTAAGTCTTCCCCTGAGTGCCCTCTGCTCAAGTCTGATCAGCAGTGCCTGATCTGGCAGCGACCTGCTGTGCAGGGGGCAAATGACATTTAATTTCCTCTTGGTTTCCCTGTGGTACAGACAGAAAGCTGTCACCTGCATCTGGGTCTGGCAGCACAGCTGGAAGTGTTCCCAGACATGCTGTTCTGGAGAGTTCCCAACAGAAACCAGAACGCAGGAGATGCAGAAGGATGCCCCTCAGGCCAGGCTGCTGGTCCTCCCAAGTAAAATCAATCTCAGATCCCTAGTGCCAAGTAGTTGCTCAAAGCCTCCGAAAGGTACTGTCTGCCATATATAGTGCCTCCCTGCTCATAGCGTCTCAGCCCTCTCCCAACTATCTCCACTCCCAGTTCTCCCCCTTAGACCGACACGAAGCATACGAGTGCCACAAACAGCCCCTGGAAAAACACAACAGGCATCATCCTAGCACCACAATACCCCATGAGCCCTGGAGCCTGCAGCATCCAGGACTATCTAAGGAAACAAGAAGACAAGCGCCTCTTCCATGTTCTTCTCATGCCAGCTCTACCCAGGAGGGCAGTATCCACTAGTTGTGCAGGAAGTGCTGGATCTGCCACCAGGACCTGGCCCAATCTCTGTCCTGGCTGAAATAGCAGAATCTCTAGAAAGGAACAGGGCAGGGAAAGGACGCTGAGCAGGTAAAGGGAGATTTCGAGACCCTTCGTCTGGTCTCTGCTGACAGCTCTTCTCTTTTTGGTCAGGGACACCAGGAGCTCCTGGAGTCTGAGCCATCTCTAAGATTCCTCCCTGCCCTACCACAGTCTCCAGTTGGCTATGGCCACCTTGACCTTATGCCTAGCCTGCAATGCCCTCTGGAGGCGCCGGAGAGAGGCATCCTCCTAGCGCTCAGGATCTGGGATGCAGCCTGACATCTGCTTCAACACAAGCACTGAAGGACACAGCTGCTTCCCTTCACCCTCTGGCTGGTCTCCACCCTGATTCCAGCTCCCCTGACTTTCAAGCCTTGTAAGCACTCAGCCTATACAGAGCCACGCTCCTGGCCTGCTAGCATCAGAATAGGTTGGTGGTTCTTCAAGTGTGCTCCATGGAACTGTAGGGTTCTCAGAAGGGACACAGGATACCTCATGGATTAGGGAGAAAAAGTAGGCTTCACACCAGTTCCAAATACAGCACCTCAACACTGGGCTTTAACAATTTTGTTTAAAAAGAAAACATTTTACTGCTATAAAATGCCTCCAATTTGGTCTCTCTATGGCACTTCTCAGGTTCTCATACCACTGGTCTTGCGTCTTCTTTATAGGGTACGCATATCTACCTTACTGTGTAACTGGTAATGTATGTGCTAGTCTTTTTGTCCTGATCACCTGGCAGTCACTACGGTCCCCAGCACAGTACTTATAAGACCTAGAGAAGCTCTCAACAGGCACTGACTGCAGGCTACTGCTCAGTACCAACACCTCCAAGACACATTAGGTGGCTAGCACCTTCATTAGCAGTTTCTATCAGTATCCCTCAAGAAAGAAGCGGGGGCCGGATGTAGCTCCATGGTACAGCACCTGCCTGGCAAGCAGGAGGCCCTGAGTTTGACTCCCAGTACCAAAAGAAAAGAGAGAGAGAACTGCAGGGGAAAATAACTGACATTTACAAGAGGGCTTAGTGAAGACACGTG
Source organism: Dinomys branickii (assembly GCA_004027595.1). Taxonomy (NCBI): domain Eukaryota; kingdom Metazoa; phylum Chordata; class Mammalia; order Rodentia; family Dinomyidae; genus Dinomys; species Dinomys branickii. The sequence goes on from PVLD010002972.1 coordinate 7,723, forward strand.
TATCAGGGACTAAGCCCAGGACCTCGTACATGCTATGCAGGCACTCTTCCGCTGAGCTCCATTCCTATCCTGTTATTTGGCTTTTTGAGACAGGGTCCTGTTATGCACTCCAGGCTTGCTTTGCTAACTCATAGTGATCCTCCTGCCTCTGCCTCCCAAGCACTGGTAATACAAGCATAACAATACAGGCATGCATCTGACCAGTGGCACGTGCAACTCTTAAATCAACAAACGGGCATACTTGTCACCCTATCTCACTTGACCTCCAGGGGACCAAGCTGATTGTGTGTTTGACCAATCTTGGGGTAAAACACAGCATATTCCAACAGGATATATTAGACGCTTATATGCCCTAAATGTGGAACTAAGGGAACACAGGGAATACTCTCAGCTGAGTACTGAGGAATCTGTCCCCGGCTCGGGCAGCCTATAGAAGAGTCACAAACCCCACTGTTCTGGTCATGGGGCTAGAGATGGGTGAAGACCGTTGGCCTCAATGATCAAGTCCACTGCCTGTGCCTTCACCAGCCAGATTTGGAGCAGGGGTAGGGGGAAGCAGGAGATTGTGCTCCTCTTAGCTAAAGCCACTTGTTATAGGACCAAGATTCCTTTATCCCCAGGGAAAGGAAGGTAGCATGAAACTCTCCCTGCACCGTGCCTCCCCGCAGGGCCAGGGAGGACAGCCATTAGTGTGTGCCTCAGCAGACAATGGGGAGGAGAAGTCTCCAGAGCAAAGGACAACTGCAGCAATTAGAATGCAGGGAGGTTCAGAAGCTATTTAACTGGGTGACCCCTGAGGTCGCTGCATCTGACTCCCATCCCTGGATAAATATTGTATGAGAGGGGAGGGGGTGGGCGAGGGAGCCGCAGCAGCTCAGCTCCTCCTTTCCCCACCCCACACCACTGCCTCCAGTCACACACACCAGGAACATTATTTACAGCCCCGACAGTCAGAGCAATCACTCTGCTAACCAAGAGGGAATGGACAAAGTCGACTTACCAAAAATTGACTATGGCAACTGAAGAAGAGCTCAGGGCTGGTGGGGGAAGGGAGCTGAGCCAACACAGATGCAGGGCTTACCCAACCCAGGGTCCAGCTGAAGCAGATCCTGTCACCCTCAAACCTCAAACCACTGGCGGGTGAAGCTTGTCTCCACTGGTGGGGAGTAAACCAAAGAAATGGAGCATCCTTCCAGCTTTTGGGGGCCTCACAGTGAAGAACTCCAGATCTCATCACTACCCACATGCTGCACAGCAGGATGGCTACCTGCCCCTAGAGAGTGGGACCAACCACATGTCACTCGCTGATCCAGCTGGCCCTTAGCTGACTCAATGCAGAAGGCCAAGAGCAAGAAAGTCAGACATCGCAAAAAGGGGTCGGGGCGGGGGAGAGAGGAGAGTGAGCGCGGCCTGTGCCTCGGCCCCCGCCACACGCCGCTCCTCCAGTCCTGCTCTAATGCACCCTGACGTGCCTCTGAAGACAGAGAGCTGTTTGCAGTCAGCACCGTGATTTGTTAGTAATTATTTCCATGGTGTCACATTGCTGTCACTCTGTTAACAAAGAGACAGGCTGCCTCAGGCTGCCTGCAAGAAAGAATCGCAGAGAAAAAGGCCTGTCAGGCTCCCGGGATTCTCTGGGCTGGCTGGCTTTCTTCCCTAAACCAACATCCTCACAGGCTTTGGAAGAAACAGTTTTACAGAACTATCAAGTCTGAGTCATATCACCCTTTAGCCAGGGACACTGAGAATTTATCCTACCCACTCAGACCTCCCCTTCCCAAAGCCCTACACGGCTAAGTCCACAGAGCTTTCAGGCAGGGGCCGCTGTGCAAAGCTGGTCTGGAGTTCCCTGGTCTTCAACTCCCAAGACCCTGATTCGCTGACTCTTTCCCCTTAGTGGGGAGTTCGCAGCCTCTAATGTGCTCTTAGAAACCTAGCAAAAGAAACCTTCTTCAGACCGAACTAAAGTAGAAGCTTCACGCTTTGGCATAGATGAGGTAAGGGAGAATATGACAGTAGGGTATCCTCCTTCTGGAATTCACCAACCACCACTTAGGAGCCTGGCAGCTGAGGTGCCAACACACTGCCATCCCCTATGCATCTGCGAGGAGCCACCTACACAGCTGACCTGTCTTCACCAGAGCTGGAGCTGGACAGCATCTGCACAGGAGAACTGGTGGTTTGCTTTAGTACAAAGTAATGTCTCCATTACCCCGGCTGGGAATTAGAGGACAGATTGGCAAGCGCCGACAAAACAGAGGTCACCCACCTTACAGGCATGGGAAGTTGGAGATTAATTCTCTCCTCTCACAGAGGGAATCGGACTCCAGGAGAGTGGAAGGGAAGCACCAATACTGAGAAACCCTTTCACTGCCAAGCAGCAGCAGCAGCCACCAACACCACCTCTACCACCATGAGCAGCGAAGGAAGATAAAGCCTACAAGCCCTGAAGAAGCCCTCTCAAGGTGGCAAGGCCACTGCCACCTAACTCCTGCAGAGCCCACCAGACAGAAGAGCCTGGACAAGAACAAGATTTCCTCTGGCATCAGAGTCCAAAAGGCAGAAGAAAATGCCAGCTGCGTGCTCTGCAAGGCAAACTCCATGGAGGCAGGGTTTTCCTCTCTCTGTTCACTGCTGCATCCACAGTACCTCGACTAGTGAAGGTACACAGCACACAGTCAACACACTTTGGCTGGAAGAAGAAATAAATGAGTTAGTGTGGCTCCAAGGCCATTTCCACAGACAAAGAGCCAGCCTCTCCCTATCACAGGACCTTAGAGAAATAGGAGGCTAGTGCAGGTTCCAGAAAGACAGGCAAGACCACAAGGCCAAAGACTGGAATTTGGTTTTATTAAAGGATAAGGGAGTTTGGACAAGCTGACAGCAGCCTAAGGAAATTCCCATAGCAAACTGTACATGCAAATACTCATTCAACAAACATGTATTGAACAAGTAAAGAAAAATGTTCCAACAAAAGGAAAATATAACATGATGGAATATTATGCTGCAATTAAAAGGCTAAACTACTAATACATACAACCACATGGATTAATCTTTCATACATTATTTTGTCCAAAAGAAATCAAACACAAAGAGTACATCTTGTATGAATTCATTTCTACAAAAGTCAGTAACAGGCAAAATTAACCCAGTGTAACAGAAGTCAGAACAATAATTATTTGGCAGGGGAGACCTTTACTGACTGGGAAAGGTCACAACGAAACTTTTCTGAATGATGTTCTCTTGAGCTCGGTAGTGGTGACAAACCTTTGTCACCACAAATTTATCACACTATATATTTCACATTTGTATATTTTATATACACTGCCATACCTATTTCAGACCTAAATATTTTAAAAGACCAAAAACAAACAATAAAGCTCACAGGAAGTGTTTTTAAAAAAAACTGATCTAAAAAAAAAATCTCACCAGGCATAGTGGCATACACCTGTAATCTCAGCACTCAGGAGGCTAAGGCAAGGGTATTGCTGTGAGTTCAAGCCCAGAATGGGCTACATAGTGAGTTCAAGGTCAGCCTAAAACACTTAGCAAGACCCTGTATCAAATACATAACATACATACATACATACATACATATCTCACACAAAGGAAAATACATTCCAGGAACACCAGAGGTTTCTTCTTGGAGCTCAGTAAATAAGCCCCTCTAGTCACACTCTAATGGCCAAGACCTGAGAAAATTTAAAATGTTCCAAGTATACCAAGGAGTTCAGTCCAAGTTCTAAACCAAAGTGGTGGTGCCTGGTGGGAGGCTGCGCAGAAGTTCTACTCCATGCCAGGGAAGCTCTAGGCAGACAGGGATCACACAGTCTACCCCGGACGGTTCTGAGACTCTTAGCCTGGCTGTCAGATTCTGCCATGAAGCATAGAATCAGATTTTTAGGGAACATCCTGAAGAACCACAGACATAGGATCCAACCTGTCTTCCTGACAAGCCAGAGAGGGAGGGACTAGCTGAGCTAGCCCAACTGTGGGCTAAGGCAAAAGTCTTAACACATCTAGCCCCTCCTGCCAACAAAGAGAAGGGGCTAGGATCCTCACAGATGATCAAGCAGAACTCTGTCGATCAAATCCTGGGGGCCAGAATCTAGGCAACAACACTTGACTCTGAACCAATTAAGCAGTAACAAACCATTTAGTCACCAGCTCTGTATCAGGCCAAAGGATGAGGTGATCACCACCTTAAGCATCTCACAGCCTGATCAGTCATTAAGCAAACATCTTTATCTTTAATCAGTGCTTTAACCGGGTAAAACTTCCCTTCCAGGGCTCCTATAATTACCACAGTGATTTAAACCCTCTGCACCTTCCCAGGGGTGAGATGGAGGTGCCACTGGAGCCCCACCCTTCAGCTCAGAAGTGCCCAGAAAGTGGAACACCAGAGGCTCTGCTGCCCACAAGAGGCCAAACCTGTTGGCCAGACAACAAAGCTTTGCCTCTAGTGTCCCTCCAGGCACAAAGTCAAACGAAGTTCTGAGGGGAAGTTGCAGGGTGAGCCTGTTGACCCCAGAGTTTGAAGGGGCAAAGGCTGGGAACTGGGGGCCTACTCTGGCTTCACCAGGCTTCACGAAGCCTGCTCGTGCTCTAGGGACTGCACATAGGAAATTCAAAATCTCTAGCCAAGACCACCATCAGGAGCTCTTTTACCACCAGTTCTAGGCCCCAGGACCTGCAGCAGGGGCTTTCCAGTGTTTTCCAGCAGGCAGGGCCCAGGGGCATCTGAGCTCTCAGGCAGGGCGGGAGCACCTTTTGCTCCCCCAAGCCTAAGAACTCTCAGCCCAAGGAGCTGTCAGGCTAACGAGGCTACCCCACTACCACTCCATCTAAGCGTGGCAGGCTGCACCGCACGACTGGCTTCAGGTGGCTCTTCTTTAATTAATGGCATCCCAGGCTCTGCAGGGAGCTTCACCCCACAATGAATGGCCCTCTCTCATTAGAGGCAAGCCTGCCATGATGTATTCAGGGTGAGGGCCAGGATTCATTTCCCTGTCTGTGGGTTGGGGATGGGAGGGAGGAAGAGGCAGCAGGGAGAGATTTATATCGAGTGACTAGGATTAGCTGCAGCTGAAACATGACCCCATCAACTCAAGCTGCCTTCTTGGGGCTAACCCAATGCACCTCTGCTGACGAGAGGGCTCTAGGGAAACTGGAGGGAGGGCAGAAGGTCTGGTTCCCATTCTCTCTGAGCTTAGACTATAACTCTAAGAAAGGCCTAGAATTCCTATACAACCTCCACAACATCCCCCGCCCCGCCAGCCTCCATACTTTGTGTGCACAGGAAGCCCGGGCTGACTCTGATCTGACCCACTGGCCTCCTATCTAAAGCACTGAGCCCCCAACCATGGCCTTCAGCTGGCTCCTCTACCTTCCGTGGCAAGGCAAACAATACCCCCACTTCCTACCTTCCCACCTCAGAGGAAGGGTTCACAACTGGCTTGCCCTTGCAACTATTGCTCGATAGAACCCAAGCATGTTTTGCCACAGAACACCTCAGACCTCAGGCCAGCCTGCATGAGGGAAAAGGTAGCCATGAACCTGTCATAAAAACAGGCCCTCAATATCACCTCACTGTGGGATCTGTTGAGCTGAATCTCACCTCCAGGGAGAGGAGATTCTGGACAACACTATTCTTCCCACCACCTCTCCCTGCCTCCATCCCACAGGGATCACAGGAAACTGAGCAGAGAACAGAGTCTTCCCAACAAAAAGGAGAACTTGAGCCTTCAGCTGTCCCAGTTTCCAATGCACTTTGTACAGACATAAAAAGAAGGCCACCCTGCACTGCTTGCCACTTAGGTGGTTGCAGGTCTAGAAGTACTATGGGATCAGGCTGGCAGCAGACAGTACATAGCTCTACCCAATCCTTATGCAGATTCTGCCAAATCTGACTTTCCATTTTGCTTGTGCATGGGAGGAAAAAACACACTTCAGTACCTGCCCTCTTTCCACGCTCAGCCCCCTCAGAATGCCCAATTCACTGAGAGCACTGGAGGGTGGGCCCTCACCTGCCCCTGTCAGCCAGTCAGAAGGTTGCTTTGCAGGCAGGAGACCAGGGTGGGTGTCTGTTGCTTGCACACACACACACTGGATGTCATCCATGCTTCTCCCCAGCCCCTCTGGAGGAACGTTCATACACCCTTCCTTCCCTGCTCAGAAAGAGATGTAGTTCAGTTCCGCTTTGCTAAGCCCTATTTGGCAATGTGTCTAAACACATGCAAACTTAATTAGTTCAGGAGGGGAGCCCAAGCGCTTGCAGTGACAGATAAAAGTAAGGGGAAATGAGACAAGTCAGGACTGGCAGAGTTCTTCCTCTAGCCCCTTCCCCTGCAGACCACTAATCAACAGCAATGCAGCTCAGTGCTGAGACCAAATGGCACATGGGCAAGGGGCACAATGAGATGCCCATATACTTTCAAAAATAAATACAGGGAGCTGGGGATATAGCTCAGTGGAATAAGCGCTTGCCTAGCAAGCGCAGGGTCCTGAGTTCAATCCCCAGTACCGCCAAAAAAAAAAAAACAAAAAACAAACAAAAAAAATAAATACAGGTTAGAGGTATCCAGAGTGATGTTGGCTATGGTTTCTTTAAGACAAATCTGAAACAGGAAGCCCCAGATCATCTCCCACTACATCTCAGGGCAACCATGCCTCCAACCCAAAATGAACATTCCATGGAGACACAGGACACCAGGCCAGAAGCCAACAGCATAGTAACAGAGAGCACCCCAGGCTCAGTGTAAACAAAGGAGAGGTAAAGGGCATTCCTATAAGATCACAAAGTCCTGGATCATGAAGGACAGAAGCAGATGGCTGGGCAGCACCATGGTTCAACACATGGTTATAGAGTCAGAATGCCTAGGTTCAAATCCTTGCCTAGCCACAGATTATAATAATTTGCCTTGACAAATCATTTATTGTTTTGGGTCTCCATTTCTTCATTTGTTAAAGCAGTGTTAGAAAAAGGACTAAAAATACATGAAAAGGACTAAATAACAGTATGTGTAATGAGCACAACAGGGTTCCTGATATGTCCTAAATGCCCAATAAACACTATCTTTGTTCCTCTTCTGCAGGAGTCCTAGTCTCCAGTTCTGGAGATGCAAGTCTCTCAGAGAAAGCACTTCATACTGTGACTAAGACCAAGCTCCTCCCTCCTAGCCCATGTCTTGGGCCATGTCACCCAGCCTCCATCAGTACTGGCGGTGAGAAAACTGAGGGGCTCCCTTATATCAGGGGGGCAGTTCTCTAACTCTTCACATTCAAGATGAATCAGCAGGGCCAAGGGTTTTCCCTTCTGTCCAATTTGCCCTATACACTGGCAACTAATGTTCCCGATAGCTACCATCAAGTCTCTGTCATTCTTCCTGAGCAGGAATTCCACAAGACCATTCCACAACTTAACCACCCCTTATCCTGCAAATACTGGGGCTAGAGCTGCACCTGAGGCCCTAGGTATAATTCCTAGCACCAAAATAAACAAATAATAAGCAACTACCACACATTAAGCCTTGCCCTAGGATTATAATAGCGCCTACAAATGGTGAAAGAGGCAGACAAGTAGAGGCAGCCACAATACAGTTTTACTCATGAAAAAGTACATGGGCTCCAGGAGCATAAAGGAACATATCTAGAGAAGGGTGTCAGGAAGCGGCCAGCTAGCGCATCTAATGAGGCATGTAGTAATGCACAGAGAGTACTCTGGGATGAGACGTGAGAAGTGAGAGCCTTCAAAGTCTCAACAGTGTGGATGTGACCTTGAAGGGAAGGGTGAACCTGGCCAAGGGTTAAGCAGAAGTGTGATATAATCAGCTACAAATGGGAGAAGGGAATAGAAGCAGTGAGATCGGAATCAAAGACACCCGTTCAAAGGCTTCTGTAGTGATCCAAGAAAAATACAATCATCTTAACCAGGGCAGCGGCTGTGGAGATGGAAAGAAGGAAATAAATTCAAGAAACCCATGGGAGGTACAATCAACAAGACTTGGGAATTCACTGGCTGTGACTACAGAAGGGATGATTCTCAGTTTTCTGACAGGCAGCAGAGTAGCCAGCATCCGTCATCATTGGAGGGAAAGCTGGAGGAATGAACAGCTATGCAGAGAAAGGTGACAGCTGTAAGGGCCTCACGGCCGTCCACGTAAACATGTAGGAAAGGCAGGTGGATATGCAGACTTGGAGTTCAAGTGGCAGCTAGTGCCAATCTCTCCCGTGGGATCTCTGCTGCCTTGTCAGTTATTTCTCACTTGGAGAAGAAGATTAGAAGACCTGAGCAGACAGAGGACAGTAAAGCTTTGGCAAAAGATGAGATTACTTCAGAAATGCAAGTGTGTTGAATAAAAGGAAAAGACAGCTAGGACAGAGATGAAAGCAACACCAATATTTAAGAAACACCAACACTTAAAAGTAAAAGATAAGGCAGCTGCAAAAGTTACTAACTAAAAAGGAGAAGCCAGAGAATCAGAAGACACAAAGTGAATGTCAAATGAAGTGGTCAGCACTGTTGAATGATGACAGGAGGACCTGACCTGACCCACAGCCAGCATGTCTCTGGTCCGTCCTTTCAGCCACCTCCCACCACCCCAGGACTGTCCCTGTCCTGAAGTGCTCTCCAAGTTCCATCACTGTGCCCTTCACTCCACACTACCAGCAGTCCTGTTCTCCAACCGTTTAGGCCACTTAACTACAGGCCCACAGGAACCCTCAGTAGTCCCTGCCAGAGACACACGCCCTACTCCTGCAGCAAGTAGTACACTCTGGGCAAGTTCAATTCTGTCTGCAGACCTTCCAAAACCTGAAGTGTTCCAGGTCACTGGAATACTCTGCTGGGTGTTATGTGTTACCCCATCAGAAAGGCTGGGAAGAAACTGAAGCCCAGTGCCAGGCCAGCACTTACACAAGAGAGGGGAACTTCCTGTTCCAAAATAAGGTGAAGCTTGACTAAGATGAAGATCCTCTGAACCAACTCTGAGCAGGCCCTGGCCCGGAGTATAGCATCCTCCACCAGAGTATGGTGTCTGACTATCCCAACTCACTCTCTGCCTCAGGTCTTGCCCTCTTGCTGACCTCCCCTCCTCTTAGATGCACAGTCCACCCTCAACGCTTCTAGTCTAACTTTTCAGCCAGGCTGTGCTATCCAGCTGGGAAGCTTCATTCTTCAAGCTACTAGCTAAAACCAAAATTCCTCCTGTCACTCCTCACCGGCTCTACTCTCCCACCATGCCAAGATGGGTAACCAGAGAAATGACACTACACCCCAAGGAGAGCTTCAGGAAACACCAGGTAAGGTGAAGGAGAAGCAAGTCATGTAGAGAAGGTGAGCTGAGCAAAGGACAAACCCAAATCAAGCACTGTTTCTCTAAGATGTCTGAAGTGAAAAATTAAATCTGTACCCACTAAATTGAAACCCACCTTAGCAGGATCTCTGGCTATAGCATCAAAGCCCTATAATCATGGAGCATCAACTCATCAGGATTTGACAAAAGATGGACACAAAATGATTTTGTCAGGATGGGAGCAGATTTCTTTTTTCTGGTGGTATTTCTGTTACCACTTCAGTTTCCATTTCTCCGAGCTACATTAATCAAGCCTCTTCAACAAAAGTGATGTGAACCTGCTGGTGGGAGTGGGAGAGAGGCAGAGAGTAAGGACAGCAAGGGGAAGAGCCACAGCTTCTAGAAACTAGAGTGTTAAATAAAAATATTTGCTGAATTCCTCAGACTTAGTAAAGCCTGGAAATGGAAGTCAAAATAAGAAGTAGGCCACATACTAACAACTTGTGAGTGCCAATTTAACACCACCCTTGTCAGACTCATCAGCAGCTTTTCTCAGGCGCACAAGACGGTGATGGCTCTGTGGAGAGCCACAGAGGAGCCCCTGACGAGGGGCTCCAGGAACACTGATATGCTGTGCACTGGCATGCCACACTACTTAGGTTTCCTCTCTGGCTGTTTTTATTTTGTTACACATTTAATGAAGAGCCTTCCCAGCAGTTATGTGGAGTCCTGCTTCTGAAAAGCAGTCACAGAGCTCTCCCCCTCCTGCCACCTGACCGCTGCTTTCTCCTCCACGCCGTTCTCCAGAACTCAGCCTTACCCATCCAAACACAAACCAGCCACAAAAGCCAGTCATAACCACCCATTTTGGAAACTACAAGGTCTTAGAATTCAATTCTATTTAGTTATGAGTCCTTACCTCTCTGAGCCTGAGGGGTTTTCATTTTGTTTTGTTTGATCTATAAAAGTGAGACACCACATCCTACTAGAGCTAGTACTTAGGCCAGCCAAATAACGTAAGGTTTGTGTTCGTTATAACTTCATTTCCTTTCATACACATTTGGATTCCACAATGCAGACCATCTTCTCAATTACATCATTTCTCAGAGATGCAGAGCAGTGTCCCAAGTCACTAACATCTGTCCTAGGCCCAGTTCAGGGCCCAAGGTTTGGCCTAGTGCTTTAGGTCAGTGCAAGTCCAGGCCAAAGATAGATAACACCCTCAGAAACCTCACCCTCCATCTCATGGGCAGACCAATCCCCTGCTCAGGAGGCCCAGCCAAATAAATGGTCACCAGCCCCACAAACAGAAGTTTTCATACACACATATGTGTGTGTCATTCACTGTTACAGCAGAAGACTCTGAGATGTGGGCACCTGGAAGATAAACTCACCAAAGGGAGACAATGGGAAAGAATGGGAGTTCCAGTGAAGTTACCTGGAAGAACTAGACCTCTGCCAAAGCACCCTCCTCCTAGGCCCTGACAGTCCCAGAACTCTGGGTGTCAGCATGAACCCTGTCCCAGGCCTGCAAAGCCCCAAGTAAAACCTCTCCAAGGACACAAAGCTACCCTGCACACCACCAAGAACAACAGCCTTCTCCTCCTCACCTTCTCCATGGACTTCTGATTCATACCTGCTTCCAGGCCCAGCCTGTGTGTCATCGGGGAGGACAGAGGCCCTCTAGAGCAAAGCTAGAGGGGTGTGGTTAGTGTCCACAGCCAACAGTCTTGGCAGATGAGGTGTGTGTGTGCTTCTGTGTTCTGGGGCTTGTTCTTTCCCCTGACTTCCCCAGAGTAAGGGTCCAACAGCGCACTTCACCTCAGTGTCCAAAAGGCACAAAAAGGACTTTGGTGAAAAGATAATACCTGCTTTGGTAGAAAATGGCAGGCCTGGGGCACAACTGCCCACCTCCCCACAATACTCACTTTATGTTTAAAAGCACACATATGTGTGTGTGTGTGCGCACACACACACACTCACACTGCTTGCTACTGCCTTCAGTGACAAAGAACACAGAAGTATCGATTCTATGAATCCTCAGCAAACACTGCCCCCACCACCTCCACCCTCCTTTAGTTCCCTGGGGCTTGTCTGAAGCCAGGTATCCACAAGGACAGTCAAGATGCTGAAAGTGTCAACCCAGCAAAGGAATCAGGTTGTCTGTCTTCCACTTCCAGGACAGGAGCAGGAGACAAAGTAGAAAAAGCAGTGGAGACAAAGAAGAAAAGAAGAGACTAGTGACTTGGGTAGCTCCCTAGAAACAGCCCCTTTTCATCCTGCTGCCAGGCTCTCAACTGGATCACCAGGACCTTGCATAGCAGATAAAAGGGTAACACAACGTAAAAGTTAATGGCAAGGGCCCCAAAGCCAAGCTGCTTAGGTTCCAATTCTGGCTCTGTGTTCCTCAGACAAGTTAATCAACCTCTCTATGCCTTAATTTCCTTAGCTTGAAAATAGGAATAAGACAGGGAGGGGCATAAGGGCAAGTAATGGGGGAATGAATATGAGCAAAATGTATTACACACACTAAAACCCTCCAAAAAATGTGAAACCAGGGGGAGGGCAGGGCAAGGAGAGTAACAGGGATTGGGGTGAAAATGAGCAAACTATATTATGTGCATGTACAAATCTGCCAAAATGAAACCCATTAAATGTACATAACCAATTTTTAAAAAATTTTTTTTCAAAATAAAAAGTTACTCATACAAAAAATTAAGGAATGTAGTTCAGTGTGCAGGTTCTAGGTTCAATATCCAATAACAACTCCAAACATATTCTAAAGTGAATAACAAAAACCAAAGTAACAAAGAGCCTCTCCTTTGCTTTTTTAAAAAATGAGCAGTTGCGCCTGGGATATAGCTCAGCGGCACAAGCACCTGTCTGGCAAGCACAAGGTCCTGAGTTCAATTCCTAGTACCAAAAAAGAAAAAAAAAAAGAGAGAACAGGATTTTGCATGTCCTCATTGCTCAGGGGTTATGCTAGTCTGAGTCAAACATAAACGAGTAAATTTCCTACTGACAGTAGCTAAAGTGTTCCTATCTATTCACTGTACTTTTCTACCTCAACTGTTCTACATGCAAGTTGTTTTTAAGGTTGTCTATCTTCTGTGCTGTTCCTTTAAATTTGCTATTAAAACACATTAAATTTAAAAAACAATTCCAAACATATTCTGAAGTGAACAAAAGCTAATATTGCAAATTTCAGTCTAAGAAATAAAACAGAAATAAAAATAATACCTACTTATAAGATTGCTAAATGTCTTACTATTCCTAGAGCATTTAGAATAGTAAACACAACAAGTATGGTTAAAAATTTTAAGACCCTCTTTCAAGGCAAACAACATGCAGCCCAGCAATCAGAATGGCTGATTACAGGTATGAATCGTAAGCAACAAGGCAGAGGCAGGAAGGCCCCAACAACAGCAGTCCAGGCTGGGGAGGGTAGTGTATCCCTGTAGCACTTGGGAGGCTGATACAAGAGGATTACCACAAGTTCAAGGCCGGCCTGAGCGACATAATGAATGCAAGGCCAGCCTGTACTACAGTGGGGAGACCCTGTCTTGAAAAGAAAAAGAAGAGCAGTCCAGGAAAGGCCCTTGACTGTGCCCACCTTTGCTCCACAGAAGCAGAAAGCAGGCTCCCAGCCTTCCTCTGGTCCTGGAAGCCCCTGAACCCCAGGAACCCCTGCCCCAGATCCCTGTAGGCTTGAACATTTATACCCCCAAAAGGCAAGTCCTGGTCCTGCAGATTCCAAGCTCCAGAGCAAAAGAGCCCTTTTCATACTCACATGACTTTTAAGTCCCAGTCTCCACAGGTGACAAAAATTGACTTGACGTTTGGATCTAAGAGGCCTTCCTTTGCCATCCACTCATCGACCCTCTGAAAAGTACACAAGAACAGATGAGATTTTCCTCTTTTTTTTTCCCTGAGCCCATGAAAAGCCACAACAGTGAAACACAGATAAGCTGCTTGTAATCAGAGCAGGAGAACATTGTGATCTTATCCTACCATAGCTCTGCACTGGGCTCCCAGCCTTGGCTCAGAACTATGGAGGCACTTGGAGGACCATCCCTTCAGGAAAACGCCATAGCCCAAAGGTGTGGAGGAAGGGAACCCTCCACCCTCACTGTCTGGCAGCCTGCCCCAGGTCCCAGTAGCTCAATCTGTACCCCCTTGCTCTCCCGGTTGCTCCTCTACCTCCCTGGTCCCCAGACAAAGGCACAGCCCAGCACAGACAGGCTCTCTGGATCATGAGAACAGGTTTGAGAGGCCCCAAGCAAGGATTCCAATGCACAGCTCTGTTCATTCATTTATTCATTATACCCTTCCACCAAATGGCTATTAATCAAGTTTTTGAACCTAGTTATTCAAATAAAGGTGAGGAAATTTTCACTGTCAGAAGAGGACCCTTTGGCCAGGCCAGAGCCCTACCGTGGCATCTGGATAATACTTTGTGCTGTGGCTGTGAAGAGCTCATAAACTGGCCCCCAACTTTGTACTTCTCATTTTCTGGCTGAGGATTCAAATTCAGCAGAATATTTTGCTTTTTTTTTTTTTTTTGGTCTTTTTGAAACAGGGTCTCGCTATACAGTTCAGATTGGCCCAGGCTGGTCTCCAACTCCCAAAGATTGTCCTGCCTCAGCCTCCCTAGTGCTGGGATTATAGGCGTGCACCACCACGCCTGGCTCTCAGCAGAATATTTTGGAGGCTAAGCATAATTCCTACACAGAGAAAAAAAACTGCTGCTAAACACACTTGATGTCTTTCTTTCCCTTCATCCCTTTGACCAGTTCTATTTGCACCCATACTGGGAAGTACAAATACTAAAATCAGTTTATAACAAGAGAATTATCATAAAGAATTTATGAAGACTGTCTATTTTTCAGATGATCTCAGGCATGGGGAAGGAGTGTGGCAGATCACACCACAGCTTCTACTTATGCAGGAAGATTACTTTTTAAGGCTATATCACATTACAGTTAAAAATACAGGATTGAAAATCAGACACACCTGGGTTCCAACCCTTAGCACATCCTGGCTGTGTCATAGATAGGAAGTGATTTAAAAGTCATTTAACCCCTCTGAACCTGTTTCCTTCATCTATAAAACAGGGTGGGATGACTCACCTTACAGAGTTGTTCTGAAAATTAAGTGTGATAATGTGTTAAGTGCCTACCACAAACAGACAGGAGGCTGAGAACGGGAGAAAGGCAGGCCATCATAAAACAGTACTAGATGGAACGATGGAGAAGAGACCAGAGCGTTACAGGACCAAGAAGAGGAAGGGCTATTACGGGTGGAAGCAAAGTTACCGGCATAATAATTCTGTATTTGAGGAGGAATTATCTGTTTAATGTCTGTTTTCCTTATCAGACTACAAGCATAAACGCAGAGGCTCTTCCTCATTCACCACCTTAATCCCTAACCCAGCACATGCCTCTTCACCTGCTCGCTGACAGAACACAAACGGGTAAAAGTTGTGTTAAGAAAAGTCTTCAGAGCATAGAAAAGAGGAACAAGCAGTGAGGTTGGGGACCAGTTAAGGCAGACTGCAAAGGGCCTGTGTGCTCAGTGGGTAACAGAGTCAGTCCATGGGTATCTTTAAGTAAAATTACTTCTAGCAGGTGTAGGCTAGCTCTCCAGACACCTCTGAGATGCCACAGCAGTCCCTGAGTAAAGCCAAGAAGCCTATCTCACTCGTGGCTCCAGCAGTCTACCTCCAAAATGTCAGAGTTTCTCCCTAGCACCATACTGGGCAGGCCACACAGTCTCTAAACTTTCTTCAGTCTGTACGCCACAGAATCGTCTTTGGCTCAAGAATCTCCCAGCACTGGGTCTGAGCCTTCCACTGCCAGCCTGCCACCGCAGTCACTTTAGCTCAGCCCCTGTACGCATGCACATACAGACACACAGTCACACCTTTCCCAGGGTTGCCTGAAGAAAGTAAAGCTGATTCCACACACGGGAAGAGGTAAGGTGAACACGGGGCTCCCTAAATCAGCATAACTTTGCAGCTCAGCAAGATAACTGCCCCATATGCAAGAGTTTCCCCGTGCCCCAACTCCTACAGAGTGGAAAAAGATAGCAGGACAGAATAGGTCAGACAGTGATGGCAAACCTTTCAGAGACAAGTGCCCAAACTGCTACCCAGAACACACTTATTTATCACAAAGGGACAACACTGCAATTAAACCTGAATACTGAGGTTTTAGTTTAGAAAAAGTAACTCATACGTTATCATCTTTTATCGTAAAAGAAAAACAACACAAGTGTCACAGGTTCACCACCACTGGAATAGGGCTATCAGGAGAGGACACACACAGCAAGACCAGAAGAAGCACTATTACAGCAGGGAGAAGCACTATTACAACAGATACAGGGAGCACTTTATTATGAGCCTGTCAGGGGAAGTAACACTACATTTGGAATCAGGCTTGTCCTGATTCCCTTCTCTGATTAAATGAATGAAAGTCCTTTAGCTCAGTAACCACCTCAGGGCTAATGGGACCACTGTGGTCTCCTGTCCTTGCCAGAAACACCCTTAGTTGGGCTGAAACCACAAATCTTCCCTCTTCAATCCAGAAAAGTGTGCAGATCTTGTTCCATGGCTGGCCTGGGATTAGCAGCAGGCTGTCTCCTGCAGCCTACATCGCTTCCTAAACCGGCCACAAAGAAAACATGTATTACCTCAATAGCCCAGCCATGGGGACTAGGCCTTAGCTGGGGACACAGCTAGCCTAGACACAGGGAAGGATGGGCCCCTCTTGCTCCTTCAGTCTGGTCTTAAAGGGAGAAGCCTAGGCTGAGGAACTCCTTCAGACATAGCCAAGGATCTCCCTTCAAAATCAGGGTCAATGGGGTTGAGAGGACCTCCACACCTCAACTTCTCTCAATTGACTGGTTAGGTACCCTAACCGTGGCCCGACCAGAGACTGAGAGAGCCTGGGCTTCCAGACTCCAAGGACAGGGAGGACATGCTGCCTCCTGCCTCTTGCACCCTGCTCCATTCTGAAGGGTCCCAGGAAATTCAGTCTGCACCTTTCCCACCAAATGTCTATTAATCATGTTTATGAACTTGGTTATTCAAATAAAGGTGAGGAAATTTTCACTGTCAGAAGAGGACCCTTTGGCCAGGCCACCACCCTATCCTGGCATCTGAAAGGATTCTTGGCTAGAGAAAGATCTGAGTCCTTCTGCCTACTACTAATACCTCCTTGAGGCTGCTACCTCCCCTGCTGTTCCTTTAGATACATACTTGCGTCTTCCTGTACACTGATAAGGTCTGGGCTTTGGTTTTATTTGTCTTAAAAATAAATAAAGCACCTAATGAGATACACGGGCCTTTTTCCTTCTCCACGCTACTGCTACCGAGGACTGTGGGGGAACTTTCTCCCGTCTCTCAAAAGCCCCAGGCCAGAGTGGTGGGAGACAGGCTGAGGACAAACACTGCCTTTCCTTGTTCCCTAAGGCTAGAGCACAAGAAGCAGAGTCTTAACCTTTTCCAGCTCCCGGAGGAGAACATCCTTGAAGTGTGGTCTCTGCCAAGGGTTCTAAAGTCTTTAATTTGATTTCGTTCACATAGACAACTGCTGTAATTATTCTGATTAAGAATCATTACCCAGTGCAGCCTCTGCACCCCTGACAGGCACAATGCATCCAGCGGCGAGCTGCAGTGGGGCCGTCACAGTTCCTAGAGGAGCTGACAGCAAACAAAAGCCATCGATGGGGAGTTCTGGGTGAGTTAATGAAGTGCTCACACGCCACAAGAAGCCAACACTAAAGCTAAACAAAAACACTTCCAGTCCCCAGGGCTAGTCCCACAACACAGCTCAGCTCCCCTAGCCCCAGCCCACCCAGCACAGGCTGCCCCAGAGCTGGCAGCACAGGGCCACAGGCCAGGCAAGGTGGGGGTCCTCTGCCTGGCTCCTGGCAGCACTCGGACATCTTGTCAGTAACCCTGACAGGAACAGCTGGAGACGACAGATCAATGGTTCAATACTCTCAACAGCATGTCAGTGATGTGACAGCAAATGTTATTCTAATCAAGCCATAATCATAGTCAAATTACACAGCTACATTCTCAAGAGGGGAGGGAGAGAAAGGCAGCAGGAAGGGGTCAGAGGTCAGGAATTAAAGGTTATTCAACCTACCTCTAGCACTTGCTGCAGGCTTGGCTGACCATCCACCATGGCTTGAATAATCCCAGTGAGCTGAGAAGAAAGAGAAACAGGGTTTGGGTGGAAAAGCAGGGTGCAGGGACTCAAGGACGGACTGGCTCCTGTCCTTTCTCCTTTTCTCCTTCAGGTGCAAAGGGCTCTGGCCTGGCACTGCTTCGGGCTCAGAACCCGACTAGGAGCCCCAGGACACAAATGTGAACTTCCCCACAAAAGCCAGACCTGTGATATGGGTACATATATGCACACCGACCTTGGGGTGTGTCTCAAACCTGTTTTTGCTTTCATTTTGAGAAAAAAAAAATTATGTATCTTCTGTATTCAACAGGCTCAATAGCTTCCCATGGGCCTGAAGCTTCCCTTTAGGCCTCACAGAAGTTCCTGAAAACTTGGGGAGTATTAGGATAGGAAAGGGCCACTTGGTTTCAAGGCCCCCATCCCTGGGCCTCAATGTCCAGCACATTCCCCGCCACACTCTCCGTCACACCAGCGAAGCTTGTGGGCATCTACCCTTCACTCTTCACGCTTTGCCTGGATGCCGCATAGCCAAGCAGGAAAAAGTCGCCTCTAGCCAATGGAGAAACTAAGATGAAAAGGTCTGATGTGCCAAATCTGGCCTAGAGACTCTCTGACTCACAGGCCTAAGCTCCACCTAGGTCAGACCTAGGTCCAAGTAAACTTGTTTTGCTTTTTTTGTTTTATTTTTAAGTAAAAATACCCCTCCAGCACAGACAAGGGACAGACTGACTACAAGGGTCTGAGGCACAGGCCCCTATGTCTCAGATACCAACTAGAAATCACCATGCCCAGCAGGCCCTACTTCCACAGAGAGTAGTGTCTCAGACTTGTTTGGAAACAACTTTTTTTTAAGTAGAGAGGAAGGGGTTTAAAACTCTAATTAAACTATAATTACATTTAATGAATACCAAATACCCAACTCACAGAAACTGCCAGCTCTAAGAGGGAAGGTTATTTTCTCACAGTGACTTACATGGAATGGTAATACACACCTTTTAGGGAAGAAATTTTCATTTTAAAAACGCTGAGTTCCTCTAGGTGGGTTTCTGTAGTTCATCAAGTCATTATTAGGTGGTATTTTAAGGAAGTGTAAGGACACAGCCACTCTATTTTATATTCCAGAAACTGTTTTTATATTAATCTGTATTTTAATTGGGTAACAGCTGCTGCCTACAGACTTCCCATGGTCTAAAAGGAAAATAAATTAGAAAGATTAACTACACTGTTGTTTCACAAAGCTTTAACCCACAGCATGCCCACCCGGCTGGCATGTCCACACCCTTTCCTTGCTTGGGAGACCAAAGAACTGCCCAGCAGAGGGAGGGCCTGAGTCGAGGAGAAGAAAAGGCTGGTGCGCTGAGGGCTGGAGTGGGGCGGCGCTGGGCAAACGCCCTGATTCGGCAGCTTTAATTTTGGAGCACAGAAGAGTCCTCCTTTCACGTAGTCAACAACTATTCTCAGACAGCCTATTGCTAGATCCTCTTCTAGGAACCAGGGATCTGGCAGCTAAAAAAGTATCAAAATCCTGTCTTCACAGAATTTGTGTTCTTGGCAACCTCCCCTCAAACTCTCCCCAGCTAATGCCCAGGGCCTGTCCTCCTTCCAGAGCCACACACTGAGCAGGCAGGCAGATGCTGTTCGCCTCAGGCATGTGGGGGCATGGACTAGGAGACCAAGTCAGGACTAGGCTCATTCCCAAGGCCAGGTCTGGTGCCCAAATTATGCACAGACACTGAGGCACCACCACTGTGCACTTTGGCCCAGCTTCTCCTCTGCTTCCAGGACTTGGAAGACCAGGGCTTAAGAGTCAGAACCACTGTGGAACAGAAGGACCACAGCCACTCTCACTTCTTAGCAAGTCCAGGATCCACATATGAGTCTTGCACCTAGTCTGATTTTCCTGGGGCAAGGTCAGGCCTACTCCTTTCAGCTCCCTCCAAGAGTAACTCAGATGAAGTGCACCCTGAAGGGCTTCCAGAAAGTCTCACTCAAACAGGGAGGCAACAGCACCAGAGCTAAAAGCCCTGCTTCCTTACAGAGAGAGCTTAGGTCAGCACCACAAGTACCTCCCCAGGGCCCCAGGAGAACCACAGATGAAGGACAGGAAACTCACTACACCATAAAGGAAAACTGTGGGCCTCTCAGGTATTCTGCTGCAGGACTCTCAACCACAGACCAGCCCCACCGCTTCCCACCCTGGGGCACGGCCGTCCAGGGCTTTCACAAACCCCATTCAGGTTCAGCAATCTAGCATCATCACCCTGGGAGAAGCCTGGCTAGGTCAACCCCTGCTCTATCCACGCTTCCCAGGAAACAGGCCTGGCTCCTAGCTGAGTGCCTGAAGGTGCTCAATTCTGAGACACAGGGGCTTGAACACTGGTTCAACTAGACGCAGCCTTATAGGGAGAAGTCTTATAATACTCATCCACCAAAAAATGAAATGCTTCTTAACAGCAATGCCAAGACACTAAATGAACAGTGGGTAAAATTGAGAAAGTTTGTACCTTTATCTGACACTTGGAACCTGTAAGACTTACATAAGAAGCTTTTGTGTGTGTGTGTGTGTGTGTGTGTGTGTGTGTGTGAGAGAGAGAGAGAGAGAGAGCGATAGAGAGAGAGAGAGAGAGAGCGATAGAGAGAGAGAGAGAGAGAGAGAGAGAGAATTTTATAAAATTAACACTGGGAAGTTCTGTGTTAGGCCTAACTTAAACCCTTCATGGTACAGTTTAAGGCCTTTCCTACTTGAGTTAATATATATTTTTAAAAAGCTTTCACATCCTCATAATGCAAGCCTAGAGTAAAGCCCAAGTATTATTAAGGTTGAGAACCTGGGCTCACAGGCTAAACAGAGCTCAGAGACCTTAACCACTTAAAGCTGGAGAGGTGGGAGGAAGAATTAATGTGTGCTCTGTGGCTCCTTTCACTGAGGGATTACAGATTAACTCCCACTTCTCCAGACTCGGAAACCACAAGGCGAGGGGCTTTTGACCCTGACTGATAACACTGCTGGGTGCTGAGATGCCCCCCCCCACACACACACACAAGGGCTTTGTCCAGGGACAAGCTGGCTTCATAATAAACACTAGCAACTATAGGAAGCAGACCTGGAAATTCAGTGCCAATAGCATGTCAGCAACCAGCGCTTTCTTCTTTCACTGTTTATCTCCAACACCATCATATTCTGACACCAAGACAGTTTGTTGATTACATAAGCACTTGTCTCTGGTGCACAATCTGATAATCAAAACCACTCTTTCTTCTCACACAAAGAGACCAATAAATCTCACCCTTTATAAGTACAGGTGCAAGACAAAGACCTTTACTGGCATTTAGCAAATGGGTATTTTTCTAGGTTTTTCATGATAACAACAACCAAAAAAGATTGCACATGGTTAGAGACTGTTATGTTAGCTCAGGTGCTACAGATAGACATGATGAGCAGGAGCAAATTCTGGAGATTGTAGAGGTTTCAGAGGGAATGAAATGAATGACTCACATCTCACCTTATCTCAGCTAGAACCGTGCCTCTGGAAGACCACCTGAACTCAGCAAGGGCCTGAAGACAGCTAGTAATACTCCTTAACCAGAGCAGGGAAAGAAAAGAGTGTGTGTCTTTGAGCGGAAGACTCAAGGCAGAATCTTACTTCATGTCACCCAGTTCTAAGCCCGTCCATCTCCCACACAAGCATGTGAGCATATGCGTACAGGTGTTCTGCATAGGTGTACGTGCACACATGCACACATATACAAACACACACACAGAGGGTAGGGTTCTTAAGAATGTCTTGTGCACAATAAGCCAGGCATGGTGGCACATACGTGTAATCCTAGTGTTCTGGAAGGTTAAGGTGGGAGGATTGCAAGTTTGAGTCACCCAGGCAACTTAGCAAGATCTTGTCTCAAAATTAAAGTCAGGCAGTCTTAACTTGTGCACAAAACAGAAAATCCTGCCAGAGGAGTTACGTAGGTATAATCCAGAGGTTCTGAGTCGCTGTTCCCATTTACTAATACACTCTCTCTGGTTGTAATAATCTCTGCTCTACCTCCAAAGGCAGCTAGTAGCAGGGTAGATGAGGTCTCAGAACAGCCCCATCCTGTGTCCCTGCTTCTTTCTGTTCCATCATTCTAGCTGGTATGTATATAGGGCAATATTTAGATAATCTGAAGCCAGAAGTGGTGGCACATGCCTGTAATCCCAGTACTGAGGAGGCTGAGGAAGGAGGATCACAAGTTCGAGGCTAGCCTGGGCTACATAGTGAGACCTTGTCTAAAAAAAAGAAGATAATTTGAGATTTTTAAAGAGTCTTTACTTACTTAAAAGAGCAAGTCAGCAGCATAGCTGCTATGTGGGGAGACAGGAATAATTCCTTGCTAATATTCATTCATTCACAGAATATGCATCAAATGTGTACTCTGTACCAGACCCTATGATGGGGGCAAAGGTGGATCAGGTCTAGTTTCTGCCACCACAGAATTCACAGTCCAGTAGGGAGACAGATAAATAACTCCAAGTATAATATATCTTATCAGTGCACTGTTGCGGTAAGCATAACCCAGCTTAGGGATAAGGCAAAGCTTCCCAGGGAACGTGACCCAAGTAGAAATGCTAGAGGACAAGTAGGAATAAGTAGTGTACAGGCAGAATCACCACCACACACAAAGGTGGACTGTAAGACAGCAAGCCTTTGGATGATGAGAACCTGGGGGAGATGAAGGCGGGGAGAGTTGCTATGAGGCTATCGAAAAAAAGCAGGAACCAGGTCATGGAAAGATGAACCCTGAAAGCCTGAAAAGAAATGGCTGACCTAGTCCTGTGCCTGCACCATAACCATAGCCTCACTTTCAGAAGAGTCTTTATCACCAAGATCCCTACCACTACTCCTAATACCCTGGGAATTATGTATGTATGTCCTTGGGTGAAATTACCTAGGAAAAAAAAAAGTTTTCCTTATAGGCTCACAAATCCTCCTCCTCTCCTGCCAAAGCAGCCATAGAGCAGCAGCCACCCTGCTCCACAGGAACTCCTTCTTGTCCCAACATCCTACAGCATCTACACCCAACTAGGGTTGTGTTCCACTAGCACTCTGTTCCATTCCTAAACAGGCATCAACGTTTCTAAAACTTGGGCCAATGCTGGCACATGCCTAGCACTCAGGAGGCTGAGGCAGGAGTACTGCTGTGAGTTCGAGGCCAGCCTGGGCTATATAGTGAGTTTAGGGCCAGCCCTGCACTACAAAACCAGACCCTGTCCCAAAAAGCAAAAATGAAAAACAAAACAAAAAATAAAATACTTGGGCCTGCCTGTCTATGCCAGGCAGTGTAGCTTCACAGGTAGCTAGAGCCCCCAGGATACAGGCTGCACACAGAGGATGAAGAATAGGATAAGAGGACACCAGACTTTCAGGCTAGCAGAAGGCTCGGGTAGCTGACTGGTTTAAGGACTTCCTTTCCTTCGTGTAAGGAAAGGATTTTCATCATCATTAAAAATAGTAGTTTTTCAAAAGAGGCCAAACAGGACAGATTAGCACCCCCTGGTGGCAAAGGTATTTTCCAGGGGAAAGGGGGAAAACCAAGAGAGAAAAAGAGGAATCAATCCGAACATAACTAGTTAGAACAAAGACCTTAAGAGACTAACACCCAGGCAGACGGATGTCTACAATAAAAGGCCCACCTGGCAGCGGGGCAAATACTGCCATCAAGCATAGGAGCAAACCTCCAGACTTTGCATCTGGCCTAAGCCAGCCTCAGAGTCCAAGGAGTCACAAACCCATGGCATTCCAGACAGGCCATCCCCAGCTTCCCCCACACCAAGGAGACAGCGGAATATCTCAAGAACTTCTCTCCTACTTAATTTCATACAGAAGGTGGATCTCTAAATGAAGGCACAATGTTTCTAGTACTCATTTCCAACAGTCCCAACAGAAACACTGATGTTTTCCCATCCACCTCCATTAGCACATATGCTATGATTAAAATATGATTCCAGCACAGAACAACATGGCATGTCACATAGAAAAGTGGTTACAGAAGCTTCTCCACACAATCCTGGGAATCAGAACTTTGAGCAGCTCTTTCCCACTGCCAATGGCTCTTCTGAGCCTCCAGCAAGCATCAAAATCTCAGTTCTAGTTTCACAATCTATAGAATGGGGTCAGTATTAACCTACTGACAAAATAGCCAAGTATAGCACTAGCCTGGTAAGGACAGGTCTGCCTTGGCCAGCCTGTTTTCTCTTTCATCAGTGTCAGAATATGCGTCTCATGAACTCAATCTATGCTCTACACAGGACCACTTTATGAAAGGACAAAGTTAATATCATCAGACAGCTAAGAAAGCCTGAACATAACATTTCCTTACAAGTGACAGAAATCTTTACCTCTTCTCAACAGACCCTAAGGGAAATGGAACAAGAGAGAACTTGTGCCCCAGAAGCACCATCCTGTTGCTAGATTCCAACTGCCCAGTCACCAGAAAAGGTGGAGATGGTACAGGAGGAAAATGTCAGAGAAGCTAGGGCAGATTGTACCACTGCCCTTCCTTGGTCCTCAGGGACCAAGATGTCCAAGTAGGGTCACCGACTTTATGAACACAAACTGCCAGACCCGAAGTACACTTGCCCTAACTGCTGATTAGATCTAAGCTTTTGCTAAGGGCCCTGTAATACAGAGCATCAGTGATCCCAATGCTCCTCTCCCAATAGCCCCTGCTGCCCCCCTCCAGGGCCCTTACCTCTGTACAGAAGGGGGTAAGCTGTGGATGGACTACAGGCTGGACATACATGTGAAAGGTAGACTCAATCTCCATGGTCCGGCCATTGAGCTTCAGGATGGGGAACTCAATGATTTCCTGGAATATCAAGGACACAGAAAAGTTATTTTAATCAACCATTTCAAACAATAACTCCAAGTCAAAAAAGAGAATGACTGTTTGGGGCTCATTACTCTTGCCAGGCCAACCCCAAGACTGAGCGAGATGATGCTAGCACAGTTACAATCCTAACCTTTCCACTTCTAATAGCCTCACAGACTCCAAACACTGGACACGCCTCCCATCCCCAGCGTTTCTGGAAAGGGCAAGGAAGACAACAGTCGTATACTCTGCCCGTTTCCTCAGTGGGTTCTCTAGCAGAAGCCTGCTCACTTACACCTCTAAAAGGGAGCCCTCTTTCTCTAACTCAGGTCCCTGTCCTGGCATGGGTTTGGATCTCTAGCCACATAGACGGCCAGCCATCAGACCAAGGCACAGATTTCCCCGCAGGAAGTTTAAACAGAGCAAGGGAATTTATTCACTAGTTTTTACAAAGAGAAAAAAAGTGATAATATCACCAAAGAGAAGGAGAAAACTGAACACAACTGACAGGAGCTACCTTTCTTGCAGGCAGTACCCACTCCCTCCCTCCCCGCCCAATCACTTAGCCAGCCCTTCCCAGTCCACTGGAACGTAATGGAAGAGGAGGAGGAGGAGTGACAATTTGTTTGGTGTCTCTAAGATTAATTTGTCTCCGTTATTTAATAGAGATGCACAGCACCAAGGTCCTGGTGTGCAAACAGGCTTGCAGAACACTGGCTGTGCAGCACGCCTCGTACATCGCTCCTGGGAAGGGAGGGAGGGACACCAGAGGGGAGAGGGCAGGAGACAGTACGCCCACACCAGAGAGAAGAGGGAAACAGGAAGAGAGAAGAAAAAAAATATTGCTTTTTAATATTCAAAAACAGTTTGCAAAATTTAATCAAAGCAGAGGAAAAGCTAACATTTTTACCACTTTGACATTTTTATTAGCACTTTCATAAATTTTTAAAACATGAATGGAATTAGTTTACAACACAAAAAAATTGCCCTGAGAACATCTGGAAGAGACAAATAGGAAATAATAAAAATAAATAAATAAAAGCAAAATCCTCCAACTAAAATTAGTATGTGCAAAAGGCTTCCACTGCAGAGAGAGAAGGGGGGCGTTGCCTACTCGGTGGCCCCAGCAGCCCGCTGCAGGAGCATCCCTACCCTAGCTCCCCTGTTCTGTAGGAGACCTCTGCAGAATCAGTAGAATCAAGGCAAGTTGGCTCTCTGCAGAGGCAGCCTAGAGGAGAAACCCTGCAGCTGGTGACACCTGACGCACTGGGGCGAGGATTGGGCGGGAGGGCAGGGGAAGCAGGCAACCTCAGCATCTCGGGAGCCGGCAGCACCCCACACACCAACACGCCACCAAACCTGAGCTTATTTTAAAGCATCCATTTCAGACCCACACATAACGGCAGGACTGAAAACCAAATCAAGCCAGTCAGGGTTCATGTCAGAGAGAGTCAAAGGTTCTGGCTGCCTGGCCTCCCCGGGCTGATCCCCAAAGATGAGGAAGCTGACGAGTTTATTGCCAGATACAGGAAGGGCAAAATGGCTGCAAGGCTGAGGGAGAGGGAGACAAAGAGGAGGCCTGGGCACCACTTTGATGAGGTGAGACATCTCCTCCAACGCAGAGAAGAAGATGCTCTCCACTTTGCTGAGCATTTCGTTCGCCACAAGTGTTACATACAAAGCAGGCCAAGCGGAGAGGAGTTTTGCTCTGAGAAACAAATTTGAGCACCTACAACATACACCTTGCTCCTCCTAAAATATCAGATATCCAAGATTTCTGAGGTGTGGTTTATCTGAGTCAGGCTCATTTGACTCCCAAATTTCTGACAAATCCTTCCTCCCCCACTAACCATGAAAAACACTGCCCCCAAAAGAAAGAGCTCCATAGCCTGGTGAGTTTGGCTGCCTTGGTATCTAAGGAAACAAATACAGCCAGCTCCTCACTAACAATGTTAGCTGAGCCCACAATGAAATTTAACCTGTGACACAACTGTACTTTTCATTTAAACTTTCATTTGGGGAGAAGCAGTGTTTTGAGACCTGCAGTTTGTCCTGCTAATGAAGACAAGTGTTGGGACCTTTCAGGATGCCATTCATCTTTGGCTTTTATTAAATTCAATTTTCTTAAGCCCATGATACATTATGAAATTAGGAGTTGACATTCCTCTGGAAACAAAAATATCTATCAAACATAAATAGGAAAAAACCCTCTATTACCAAGAATTTATGGCTTAAGTTGATCTCTTTCCACTTTTTTACAAGCACATGGTTTGTTTTAGATATCTGAAATGCTATTATAGATCTGGAATTTCATTAGTATTTATTATAAAATAGTACACGTTTCAGCTCCTGCTCTGACCAGCACCAAGTCGGCAACCCCAGCAGTGTCTCTGAACACTTGGTCTTTGGATTTCCCTGCTGTGGCTCAGTATTTAAATTTTCCTGCTGCTGCCTTCCTCACTAAGAGGCAGATGAAGCCAAACTAAGTGCTCCAACTCAGTGTCTCCCTTGCTGCAGAAATGAAAAACAAACCGGCCTCAGATCCATGCAAAAAAGGCACAGACCCCTGAGATACTTGGGCCCAAGGCATTGGGCACATCACAATGGGCTAACCATAGATGTACCTCTTCAATACTGCTAGCCCACTGTGCTCAGGCCTACTCCCCAAGACCAAGAAGAGGGACTTTCATGAGCCAGTCTCAAAACATGACTGTAGGAACTCTCCCTAGGCAGCAACGAGAGTCGTTGTACCATGAGCCCACACAATAACATTAATTTGAGCCACTGAAGATGCAAAAGAGGACCTTATGATAGAAGACTTTCTGAGAACTCAGAGCAGAAAGGACTTCACTGTGGCTTCTTACCTTCCTATATGGTGCAGCAAGTCCAGACCTCAAACCTCTGGCCCTGACAGCCCAAGAACGGGAGAAAAGCCCTGCTCTGTACCTAGTTGGCAAGATTCTGCAGCAAGTACACCTGAGTGATGTCAAATACTTCCTGGGCAGTTGTTAGGGGATAACTCCAACACTACAGGTTCATGGTATCAATTTCAACCCAAGGATCCATGATGATGTATCCAAGCACCAGCTTCTAGGTCCAGTTGCTCAGACAATGAAACTATTACCCTGCCCCTCACCTTTTCCCTCATCCAATTTCATTATTCCCCTAGGAAGTTTCTACAAACAGTTGAGTGCCTGGGCAATCATATTGCCAGAAAGGAAAAATGAACCTGTATGTATTTACAAGCCTTCTGTCTGACCCTAATAATAGTTTTGTGTAGGACAATCATATAGGTGTTGATGTGGAATGTAGAGATAAGAAGTAGCTTTTGCACTTTGAAGAAGTGCAAGAACTAGTGAGTGGAAAAGATGCATGAACAAGTAATGAACACCACATTATGATAAATACCTTAGTGTAGAGACATTCAGTGTTTACACTTGTACTTAGAAAAGTGTGCTTTTAGCAGCATACGGAAGCATGTGCCTGTAATCCAGCACTCTGGGAGGCTGAGGCAGAAAGATCCTAAATTTAAGCTCAAGCTGGGCAACTTAACAATTTATGAGATTCTGTCTCAAGATATGTAAATAAAAAGAACTGGGCATATAGCTGAATGTGAAGGCCCTGGATTCAATCCGAAGTACTGCCAAAAAACAAGCGTGTGCTTTCACATACCTCCCTATTTTAGCCTTATTAATCCGGGGAGAGAGTCCATATCATCATCACCATCGGGCCATAAGCCAGTATTATTATGCACCTACATTTTACCAGGCAAGGGTTAGGTGTGGAAGCAGATGAACACAATGAGAGGCAGCACCTCCCTCTAAGATGTTCATTCAGGGAAAAGGGAAGAGCGTTGATCTCCAACACTCTACAACACGTGAAGAATGAAATCATCTCTGTTCCACTTACTGTTTACTCTGTGGCAGACAATGCCAACAAGAATGACCTTTCTTAATAGTGCACGTGATTCACGAGATGGGAATCATTACTAGCCTTACTTCACAAATAACAAAGGTAAATCATTTGTTTATGACTATACTGTTGGTAAGTAACAGTACTGAGACTGCAAGTGGGGAAAAAGAATAGGACTAGCGGCTTTTAAAGCCTTAAGGGTCACAAAAGTCCGATTCTCTTAGTCTAAAAGGCTATCAAACATAGCTCAGTCTACTGTCTCCCAGAAGAAGTCAGTGTAACAGCAATTGGCGTGGACTCCCCAGGCAGAAAGCCCTACTTTGAACTGCTACTGACTGTAGCCTCCAAGATGGCTGCAGCAGCACAGATGGCACTAGACTGCGCACTTAGGGAGGCAGGAACCTGGAGCCTTGCGCTTGCCTCTCTGCCGCCTAGCTCCCATTCAGGCCACAACTCCCACATTTGACTTTTGTTGAGCAAACATATGAAAGAGCTAACAAGAAGAAGATGGAAAGCAAGTGCGTGGCTCAAACAGAAAACACTCTCCTTTCAGGGGACCTTCCACAGGATCAGGGAGGTGGTCTATCTAAGATGACAAAGACAGGAGAGGGTAGAGCCAGGATTCAATTCCAGATACATAACACTCCAAAACACTGTCTCCTAGATTCATAGATCCATCTGCTTTCTCATCCCTACGTGGGTTCCTCCCTCATCAGCTACAAACTACCAAATCCCATTGTAACCTAGTTTAACCAACTGTTGAGTTTGCCTGGGGCCAAGAATTTCTAGGAACACAGGACTTTCAGCACTAAAACTAGGACAACTGGTCACCCTATACCATTCACAAACTACCTATACCATTAAGTTATCCAAAGGTAGAACAACATAAATCTAGGAAGTTGGTCTGCTGAAAGTGGATGGGACATAAACCTCAGAATCTAGATTTGTCAAAGTATCCAAGGTTTCCCAACCTATTGTTAACTACTGTCTCTCTCAATAAAATACCACCTACAAAAGCTTCTTTTTTTCACTTTATATAAGAAAGACAAAAGGGAAGCACCAAATTTACTTCAACCAAACTGTTTTGTGATAAGATCATATTTGAAGTTAAAAAACAACAAAAGGACTATAAACAGAAAGGATTTAGACTACTGGAATTCACGACAATTATTCATAGGATAGCATTCAAGTCTATTTTCCAAAGCATAGATTCTCTTTTGCCTGAGCTAATGTTTCTACGGTCTTACCTGAAACTAGGGAATGAATGAACCATTTTTCATGGCTTGACTCTCTCAACCTAAGGAGGAACTGACAAATCCTCAATTTAGAAACAGTAACAACTAATTTATCCCCCCACTTCACCCTCTGAAGAAAATTCCAAACTCTGAGTTTCTGTACTGAAAGGCTTGATAAAATCCAAAAGTAGCATCACACAAGGTAGAAAGCAGTACCTGACAAACTCATGGGTTTTATCAAAATACTTGGTTTCAGACAAAAGTCCCATGCAAAGTAGGTCCTGTCTCCAAAGGATCAAGGAGCCTCTGGGCCACAAAGAAAGGAAGTTGGACAGCAGAAGTGAGGTTTGTACTAGGCAGTGGGGCATGATTTGCTGAACAGTTTCTCTCTTTAAAAAAAAAAGACATTTTATGCACAAGGAGCTTATTTCTTAAACAAACACTCGTGGTTTTGATTTACACCACAGTCTGCTCCTAAATAATTTATGGCGGGTTAAATTTATTGCCGAGCCCTGGCTGGCTGCAAATTCGAATTGCCAAATAATTAGATTTTAGGGCAAAGCTTATAAATTACCCGTCGATTTGTCCGGACTTGTTTGTCAGTTGCTTTGTGCTTCGGGTCATCTTTGGCATTTGGCTGTTTGGGTTTTAATTGCTGATTTACACTTTGACAGATGAAAGCTGATGCTCGAAGTTTCAGGACAAGGAAGGGTAAAAAATCAGAGCTTTAAAAAGCTGATTTTTCACATGTATGTCTCCTTCTACCCATCTCCACAGACCCCAAAGCAATTAAAATAAATGTAGAAAAAAGACTGAAAATAAACACTGCTATTCTTTATTGAAGGGAGTAGGGGCATAAAGCAAATTATAATTTACCTTTACTGAAATCTGAATTTTTCAAAAACACGGTACTAGGACGTAAAGGGAACCCAAAGTCATAGGAGCCACATCTCCACTCAGGGCTGTGCACATCTGTCTCCCTCTCTATATCCATGACCCCGAAATGGTTTCCATTTAAACATGTTTACATACTCAAATGTAAAATCTTCAGGTACCAGTGGCCTTTATGAAGCTGACCCTTGGGGCAGCAAACAACCAAGTGATTTCTTTGTAGCCACCTGTTTATATGCATCTGTCATGTAATTAATTCAAATAAGTCTCAGGTCATGCACAGAAGTCTCCTGAAGGCAGCATCAAGAGCATACATGGAAGTGGAACAGGATGCCACCCCCAATTTATCATTTCAGTGGAAGAAGAATAAATTTCTTGGGATAGCACCCTGGCTCCACACACTAAACTTTGATGGAAAGTCTGAAGGTTTTCTCTGTGCTGCCAGAGAAGTAGAGTCTGCCTCCCAGCCACCCCACTCACTTCCTATGAGGCCATAGGTCAGAATAATACAAGTACTAAGTCTACTAATAGGCACTAACACGTAGGAGTCATTACGTGCCAGGCACTGTTCTGAGTACTTTAAAAAGTAAGTTCATTTTCTCTTCCCACAAGTCCTATATGATTAGTGCTATTAACTGCATTTTTCCAATAAGGAAACTGAGGCATAAACAGTACCAGTAGATTGCCCAAGGTCGTATTGCTTGTAGGTGGTAGAGACAAGACTCAAAAGTGGATAGTCCAGTTCTAGAGTCCATATTTTTTGGTGGGGGAAGGTTATTGGACACTATACCTTGAATCCAAAGCATTCACATTTAGCTACATCCCCAGATCTTGTTAAGTTTTTGGCTTTTTGTTTTTTAAATTTGGAGACAGAGTCTCACTAAGTTGCCCAGCCTGGGCTTGAACTTGCAATCCTCCCAGAAAGCTGGGATTATAAGCATGTACCACCACACCGGGCCCAACTTTGTGCTCTTAACCACCATGCTATATTGCCTTTCATTAAAACAACCTCTGCCTCAGCTCCCCCTCAACTCTGGAGGCCAAAGTCCCCCTTCTAGGACTTAAGCATATGCAGCCAAAGCCTGTTCAACTAGTCACTTAAGTTTGTGATTGGGGGGTTCATGTAACTTGGTCAGGACCACAAGATGAATCAGAGGCTTGGTCAGACAAAGATCATTTTTCTAGTCAACCCAAATACTATTCTAAAGATCCAGTAGCTGGGGAAGAAAGAAAGAGTGGGTAACAGGTGGTCAAGTCAGAACCAGGCCCACTCAGGCAGACAGAGAAGTTCTGGTTAGACAATGTGACTAGGAATCCAGAGAAGTTAGTTGAGCTTTGGGAATAATTCCCACTCACAGCCCCAGGAACAGCTGCTGATGTCTCTCCCAAAGACTGTACTCCAATGGGTTACTTTACAGATTCCCAATTCTCTGACCATATCTGATGGCCAGCAGGCAGGACTGGAAACAGTTATGCTGGCATGAGAGATTTACAAAGTCAAACCACTAAGCAGACAATCCACAAACTATTCTACCTATGATGCACTGAAACCTCTGCTCGCACACTGGCTCCTGGAATCACACATCTCCATTAGCTCACAGGAAATACTCCCCTATGTTACAGATGAGAAAGCTAAGATAGTCAGCGGTCCTCAAACCATATTTCCTGACAAGCATCCCCTCACTTGAGAACTTATTAGAAACGTACATTCCTGGCCTCTACCCCAGATTTTCTGGACCAGAAGTCCTGGGGTCAGCAATCTTGGTTTTTTAACCAGTCTTCCAGGTGGTTCTGATTCTCACTGAAGTTTAAGAACCACTGGACCAGTCTAGAGCAGTGTTTCCCAGACTACAAATTCCCTGAAGATCTTTCAAAGTGCATATTCTGCTTAGCTCTGGTCCATGGCCTGCTGGGGCTCAAACCACACTAAACTGCAGAAGTGTAACAGCCTAAGACATGTATGACCAACTCCTTCTCAGAGAGGCACAATCATCAATTGAGAACTACAGCCCAAGACTCTCGACATACACCCTCACTTGCCTGCTTTCAAGCACCCACAGCAATGCCTTTAGATCTGCTCCCTCTCTGCTTTAGACCTGTCCCCTGGCTCTTGCCATCAGACATTTCATCTTCCTTTATGCCAAGAGCTTAGGGAAAAAAACTGGCATGTCACATCCAGAACTTAATAAAGAGAGCTGGCACATCCCTGACAAGGAGGTACCAAGAGCTGCTCTTGTCATGGTAAGAGCTGCTCTTGTCATGGCTCTTAGGAATATGGTCTAGACCATGCCATCAGCAACCACCACAGTGCGTAGCAGACTATCCTCTGAGACCTCCAGAAGAACATCTCCTTTCTGTCTAAATGACCTATAAAGGAAGCTTGTGTACTCCTCCTATGTAGCCCTGTAGTTACAGAAAACAAGCTAGTTTATCTAGTTTGCCTTATTGCCACTGCTCCTGAGAAAGGTCCCTTTAATACTAGCCCCGAATCCAGAACAAGATCACAGAAATTCCCATAGATCCTGGGACCCCAACCTGGACACTCCTTGCCTATGTCACCAATCACCCAACTCTGTACCACCACCACACAGCTCCTTTGGGGCCTGCCTCTGACACTGGTACCCTATCACATTACCTGTCCAGGGAATGAAGACTGTATCAAAATGGCTTGTTTCATCCCAATCGTGAACTCTTCTCCTAGCCCCAACTACCAATCTCTCAGTTGATCACTTAGCCTTTCAATGCTGTTAGTGCTGGAAAAACTCATCTCATAAATGTAAGGCTGTGGCGGCTTTTTAAGTATTGTGAATACCCAGGATAAGAGCATAAAAAATAATCATCCCAATGGCTGGAAAAAGTATCTGTGAACTTACATTATTACTAAAGAACTCACCTATAACAATTATCCCTGTACAGTCTCCTTCAAGTGGATCTTCAACTCAGAGCACCTATGTATGAAAATTTAGAATTCTATACTCTATTCCTTACCAAAACTCTTAGTACCCATAACTCCTGGGTAGCCCGCTAGAATTCAAGGAAATATAAGCTGTCTAAGAGCACAGTTCTCATGCTTTCTTTCCCAGAACACCTAAGGACGACAACACATAATTCTCTCCACTCCCACTATCACAACCTTAGTCCAGTCTGCTAATATCTTTCTCAAGAAATGCACCTCTCTCCTTAAGCGATGGACCCTACCAAGTTTCCCTATGCCTATATGTAATTCCTGGGACATCTTCCTGTCTGTTCCCATGAACTCTAGTTCTATTGATACTTCTGTTTCTTCCCTTCCACTCAACAATTCATTCAAATTTCCTTTTCTGGCTCACCAACTTCACTCCCGACCTCACCATGGACTCTGCACTGGACTCTAGCAACAGTGTCTCCGTATAAGGGTCCCTGCCAGCACTTTAGTCCTTAGCTCAGCCCTTAGCTCAGCCCTTGACTGGAATGACTCCCCAAGACAGACACTGACCACAGCAAGAGAAGAGAGCGGAGCCATTCATGCAACAGACCTGTTCTGTCCCCTACAGACCTTTAGCTTCCTCTACAGGCCAACTAAATGCAGGACCCACACAGTATCCCATTCCAAGGAAGCTCTACTTCAGAATAAAAGCATCCTGGATGTTTGACTCTCTAATTCCTTCGATTTCTTCAACAACTAAGAATGTTTTACCTGTTGTTTCACTCAAAGCATACAACCCCTCTGCTGTGCCCCTCTGCAGAGAGGAATGGGTTAGTATGGATCTTGGCCTACTCTTGGCTCAAGCTTTTGGACTATGGTTCAATTTTCACAGCTAAAGCTCAAAATTCATCACATAAATGTGAGGCTATGGGGGCTTTCTAAGTACTGTGAACACCCAGGATAAGAAGATAAAAAATAATCATCCCAACAGCATCTTAATCAAAATGATGTGGGATCCTTTTTTCCAATGAAACATAGTGATGGAGAAAGCATCTCCTAGTATCAGTTTGCTCACATCAAACATTTGAGATCAGTCTACAAAAGAAATATAATTAAGAGAAGAGAGGAGAAATAAGACAGGACGGGGACAGGGAAAAGCAAAGCCTACGGACTTGATAAAAATTTCTCCAGACTGTGCTCCCCCAACTCACCCTTACTGATCTGCTGGCTTGTTTTCAATGGCTGAGTACCTGCTGCTGGGGTTCCCAGGGGACTCAACCTCCAAACCCAAGCCCTGCAGTCCTTGCCAATCTTCTCTTGCTACCTAGACCCTCCTACCTTCATTAACCCTTCCTTCCACATCCCTCTCAATGTTAGCCAGCCAGCCAGTTATCTGTGGTTTGTTTATTCGTTTTGTTCCTGGTAATGCAGATTTAATCCAGGTCTTTGTACTGACATACATTTCCATCCCTTTTTATTTAGGTTGAGACAGCATCTTCCTAAACTGCTAAGGTTTCCATTCTAGGCTAGAATATGTGATCTTCCTGTCTCAGCTTCCCAAAGTACCTGATTACAGGCACCTCCCACCACTCCCAGACATTTACCTGTTTAAAGCATCTAAACTTCTAAACTGGTCTGTTAAAGATGGAGCCTAGCAGACCCAAATCCAAATTCCCAGTTCTTTTAGGAAGGGAGGAAGTATAATGTTATTCTCCAGCTGTTGTCTCTCCCCAGAGCCCTAACTGTGATCCAACTGCTACCTTCAATGACAAATGAGATGTCAGACCAGCCTCTCTGGCAATGCCTTGGCTTATGTATTTCCACTTTGATTCTTACCCTTTCTGCCCAGACTTTATTACCTCAAACTCTTTGGCCATTTCTAGACTTCATACCCTTATTCACAGCATCCCAATAAGACCTCCTAGCTTGAATGTGAGAAATACCTGATAACTGATATGGATAATCCAACTAACTTACTGCTTTCAAAATCTCCATTTTTTCTCTCCCTCATTTTCAATATTCTCACAAACACACTTGTAATAAAGGTCCATGTTTTCAGACTTGGGCCAATTCATCCTTTACTCATGAGTCTTCTTTTATCCCTGCTGTAACAGTTGTAAGAGGCCTCAGGCATATGTGGCCCACTCGTTCTTCTATATTTCTAATGAAATAATTCAAAATCACTCCCTCCCACACACTGTGAGCAGGGCTGACTGCTCCTATCCTTTGTACCCTTACTGCACCAGTACTTGCCTGAGTTATCAAGTTGGCTGATGGTAGTCACACTTATGCCTACCATCCTCAACTCTGAGCCCCTTGAGGGTAGGGACTATCCCTTCCTTGTCTTTCTATTCCGCCAGTTACTATCCAAAGAGCAAAAAGAGGTGTTTTCATTGCCTCTAAGGTGGTTACAGTGAGGTCCTCCCCATTCCTTTGCTGACTTAGTTGGTTTTGTCATGTCCAACAAAAACTTTAAAAGGCAGCTCAGTGTCACTGTTATTTTACAGTCCCTGATTTCATTCACCATTTATCAATGATTCCATTCTTTAGAGCTCTTCCCCACCACCGAACTTAGTCCTATACTTAACAAAATCTGCATTCTAACAGCTGTCTCTGCCCTGGGGAGGCTACCAGGATAATAAGAGGCTAGGGGGGATGTTTCCTGATTTGCACTAAATTATGTGGTGATTTTGTTACCAGTGACCCAGTCCTCCCCAAGGAAAATTCCTGGCCCCACCCCCAGGCAACTCCACAGCCTAACTACACACTATGGCAGCTTAAAGGTATAAACCCTAGGGAAGGTAGAGGAGCAGTCTGAAACAGAGCAAATAAACCCACTTCGATCATGCCTCTGCTATGCCAAACACGCAAGGCAGCACGACCATGCATCAGTGCTCCATTCCCCAAGATGTATATTTTACTTCTACATTGCTATGTCTGCTCCAAATAAAGAAGAGCCCTTTAGCTTTCACAGAGTTACAACACA
The DNA here is from genome assembly GCA_004027595.1 of Dinomys branickii. NCBI lineage: Eukaryota > Metazoa > Chordata > Mammalia > Rodentia > Dinomyidae > Dinomys > Dinomys branickii. The sequence continues at coordinate 43,989 of PVLD010002972.1, forward strand.
GCCAAGACCTGGACACAGCAAATGCTTGTTCCCACTCAGGGAGCACTAGTTGGAGGAGTGGGGCATGATGTGTGGACCACCAGGAAACAGCACCGTGGGGGGCAGGGAGAAGCACCACATTTATGGAGGAGTGACAAAAAGGACAGAAGGGCCTAGTAGGTGTCCCCTTCCCACCACCATCACAGGCCACCAACATCAGAATTCATTTATAGTGACCCTGGAAGAAGAGGTGTGTTAAAGGAGAGACAGAACTAAAAAGAAAGGCAATAACCGGTCTGATGGGCAGGGGAAAAATTATTCCACAAGTCGGGAGCCTGTGCAAGAACACTTATGGCTCACACAGTCATCATAACTCAGCCCCCTCAAGCATTCTGTGCTCTGCTTATGGTGTTAACTTTAATGTCTTAACATATAACACCATCCACACTAACACAAAATACTACACACGCCAGATGAGGCTGAGTTATAGTTGCTGTGGGAAGCATAACTTTGAATTTCCTGATTTTGGTGCATTTAATCTCAACCGTAATGTTACATTAACGTCGGTTTTGCATTTCATTTCCTAGTTTAGAAGAATAGCATCAGCGCCTTTGCCTCTGTGTACAGAAAAAAGTGCAGGCTGACTGGGTCAGAGGGACCAAAACCCAACAACTGGGCTCTCTTGCTAAAAAAACCTGGCCCAACCCCTCCCTCTTGGAGCAGCTGCAGCCAGGATAAGCTAATGGGGAGGGAAGGCTGGTTCTTTCCAGGGCACTGCCTGTCTACTTGGAGACTGCAGGAACCAAGAGCAGAGAGAAGGAAACAAGCTAAATACAGAGCAAAGAGCTTTGTTGGTGGGGAGAGGGGTAGAGGTTGGATTCCTGCTTTTCAGCCTTGAGTGAGAAAGGGGAATCAATATAGTTTGATTTGTAGGGATCTAAACCAATTTCCTATAAAGTTTTCAAAAATGTATCTTTCACAAAAGACTGGTCACAATGTACCAGCTTTAGGTCATACTGAAATCCTCCAAACGCCTCTCATTTATGCTATTCCTTTTCCTGTCACCATAACCCCCCCCCATTCTCCAAAAATAGCCCAGCCAGCATCTGGACAATTCTCTATAAAAGAGAAACTCCTTTACTCATAGTTCTAACTCAAAATGCAGATGGAGTCTCTTCAAAGTTTCTGTAAAAAGAAAAAAGCCCCCATGGACAAAGACCAAACACCAGAAAACGTGAACCCCAAAGGTCATTTTTCTCCGAAGTTATGGGCACGTGAATACAGATTAGAAGGAAAACAGTAGGCAGGGCTGCTGCAGAGCAGAGAGAAAAACCCTGCCCAGGGATGGACAGCCAGAGAGGACTCAGGGAGAGTCGAAGGCAGCAGCCAGGACATCAGTTCCCCAAATGGGGTGAGCTGGGCTGCTCCTCCCTCCCTGGCCATCCAGACAGTTGAGGTTACTACCTCCTCCCCACTCACTGTGGCCTATCCCTCATTTTCCTCACTTACATTTGCTTTGGTCTCTTCTGAACACTGAGGTGGTGAGAAAACTTGCCCTGAGGTTAAAGACGCACAATTAAAGATCCCACCGAAGCTTTCAGGCTGCTCTCTGGGGCTCCGGGTCATAACAACCACCATTTGACGCACATCCACACCAAAATGAGCAATGCAAGCTCCAGCTAGTAAGGACAAAGACACCACGATTCTCCTACACCAAATAAAAAGCTACTTCTGTATCAGAAAACAATTCCTAAAACAAGAAAGGTGCCTCTAAAACATTTTATCCGTTCCTTTTTTTTTTTTTCCCGGGACCAGGGATCGAACTCAGGGCCTTAAGTGCTTAGCGGCAAGCACTTACCCCACTGAGCTGTACCTCCAGCCCTCTAAAACATTTTAAACCATTTAAATTAACATTTTAAGTGAAAAAAATGTTTTCCCATGAAAAAGTCTCATATTCAACCCAAACTTATCATGTTAATCTGAAGTAAAACATATAAAACAGATAAAATGAGGGCAAAAACCAGAACACAAAAGCCTATTACTGGCAAACCAACCACTCCAGTTTCACCCAGATGAACAAAGTACAAAAATAAACAGCAAAAATGATGACAATAGAAAATACTGATGTTTTACCATATTTATAACCAATATTATTACTCACCCAAGAACAACAAAGCTTGCACCTGTTAGTTTTTTGTGATGCCATTCCATTAGGATAGCCCCAGTAGCTGACTCAGGGACTTCTGAAAACCAGAGGCAGGTAAAAGAAATGACCCTATGCCAACCCTCCAAACAAGTCCTGGCCCAAAGCTTGTTCCTGCCTCTTACATCCCAAAGATTACAACACACTCCAGAAGGAGCAGAAGTGTACTGCTCTACTGAAAGATCCTGGGAGCTGGTCAGGAAAGGAGCTGGCACCACTCTCATTCACAATGCCAGCGCACACCCAGGAGGCATGCCATGAAGAACCTGTCGGGGACAGCAACTGTGCCCTTCTGAGATGAGGAAGGCTTGGAACCTGCATACCACACTCTAGTCCTTTTACTATCTCTTCTGGAAGCTCCTTTTCACCCTAGGTCTCAGTCTTTCCTACTTCCTTTTAAAGTCACTTCTTTTTTGTCTTTATTAAAATGAAGAGCATTTTATTACCATGCTCCTAGGAATAACTCCCTAAATGATGAAATTTTTAAAATGAACAAGAAATCAGCTGCCAAAACTGTATTCCACTTCTTTGCTTTTTTTTTTTTTTTTGCCTGTAATGATTTTTTGCTTCTCTTACCCTAAACTTTTCTGATTTTCCCACTTTCCTTGCTGACCAGAAGACTTAAGCACACAAAGGATCTAATGAGAACCTGAACTATGATGACCTCATTCAGAAGCTACTGTTCTGTCTGGGACTGAAAGCTTCTCTAATCCATCATCTAAGCTTAGGACCCTGCAATGGGCATAACTTAAAGAAGATAGTGGTGGGGGTGAGATGTCACTACCAAACGAATCTTAAAGTATCCATCCCCCTCTGAGGGTGGAGCAAGGGTGGTTCAACACAGGCATGCAGCCCTAAACGCACCTCCCCACCTGTTGATCACAGCATTGTAGAGGCTTAATGAAGTTGAGAAGCATTGCATTTATCACTTGCCCTAGATCCACCCAAATCCATCATTATGTCACAGCAAGAAGTTAGATTGACCTGACAGGATTTGCTCTTCTTCACAAACCCATGCAAGTTATTACTCAGTACCCATGCTCTTCTAGCTGTCTGCTGATTGATTATCTGACCATCAGGTCAAGTATGTTCTCTGGAATCATGGTAAACTAATGGGTCTATAATTTCAAGATCATTCATATTCCCCTTTTAAAGATAAGACAACAAATGCTTCTTCCTGAGTTCTCTAAAGCAACAGCTAATGCTTTGCTAATAATGAACCAGGGCAGCCAATTCCTTAAGTACCCTTAGAATCACATTATCAGGGTTCATTGATTCTGGAGATAATCTTTAATCAGGCTCAGATGCTGGTGAACAACATGAAGCTCTAACTCAGCCTAGGTCTAGAAAGGCACGGTGAAAAAGTCTGGGAAGAAAGTTAGTGGTACCAGTGACTTAATCCACACTGCATTATGTCTTCAGCACTGCAATAAATAAGTAAATAAATAAATAAATAAATGAAAAGAACAACGCCCTTGAACAAGAAATGAAAGGTGACACTGACAGACCAAACTGAGACATCAACCAGGTTCCAACTTCAGGAACTCTAGCAGGATGCTCTATCAGACAAGGGAACAGAGCAACATAATGATCTGAGCTTAAACCTAACATGAAGATAAGAAACACACATCAGGAAGCAGGAAGTAGCAAATGCCATAATGGAGATGCAGAACAATTATGAAGGTTTAGAAGAGGGGTGAATCACAGGCAGTGAAGACATGCTGGAGAGTAGACTCACGTCCCACTAAGGCTCACTCAGTGACTGAAACCTGATCTGCAAGGGAAATAATATAGAGTATTAAGGATGTGGACCACAGAGTTCCAGCTTGGGAGATTACAACCAAAAGTCACAAGCCACCACTCAGGCAACCCTACCATACCAGAGAAACTGCAGCAGTTAGGGGAGGCAGAGAAGATGACGCATGGGCAGGAGCAAGAAACAAGGAAAGCAAGTGTGGCTTGGGCAGCTCCCAAGCTGTGTTCCCTTTCATTCAAAGTTCCTCTTGGAACACTGTCCTCATCCAGCCCCTGTCCTCCAAGGCCTTGGTAAGCCTGATTCCAGTCCCCAGAGGTAAACCACTGCTTTATCAGAGAACAGCAAAAAGGAGAAGAGAAAGGGCAAAGACAAGCCCCTTTCTGGAAAAAACAGCCATGAAAAGTGAAGCCAGTTTTTCTCTGGATCGACTCCACTGTTCCCTGCCTCCCAAGAGCCCAATGCTGAGGTCCACTTCTCCCTATCCTGCTTACTACCGAAAGCTGCTCCCTGAAACATGCCTATGCATCCAAAAAGCATACACTGTGTAAGAGAAGAGTGACAGTCCTACAGCCAGTATACCCAAACTCTCACACTACAATGAATTGCCCATCAAGAGCCCAATCATTCCCTTAAAGCAAACACCAAGCACTTCAATGGCACCCGGCACAGGTGCCTCTCTGCTGCTAATCCAAGCTTCCTAGAAGCCTTATCTTTAAAGGTAAAAAGTCTGGGTGCACAGTTGGTAAGTAAGGAAAAAAAGCAAGCAAAGACATTTTCCTTTCCAACAAACCAACAGTGGTACTTGTTCAGGTTAAACACTGCATAATACATCATGCTAAAGTTGTGGCTTGAAGTACCAATAATCACAGTTCTTCTGAGTCCGGAATTTGGGAGTGGCTTACATGGCCAAGCGTCTCTCCTGAAGTTGAAGTCAAATGTCTACTGCGGCTGTAGCCATCTGAAGGTTTGACTAGGGATGGCAGACTCACATGACTAGCAAGCAGATACTGGCTTTTGAATTAGAGATTCAGTTCCTACATGCATCTGCCCTTCTACAGACCTGCTTGGGTAGCCTCATAGCAGCATGGTAACTGTCTTCCACCAGAGCATATGATCCAAAAGAGCAAAGCAGACTGCAGTATGTTTTTTGTAATTTAGCCTCAGAAATCACACGTTGTTTCTCCCACCATATTCTATTCCACCATATTCTATTGCTGGATGTGAATACCAGGAGGTAAAGATCCCTGGAGGTCATCTTGGAGGCTGGCTACCACAATACTCCTTAAAGGACAGGCAGAAGATGAGAGAAAGGAAGGGAAAAGAAAGAGAAAGAGGAGAGAAAAGGATATGTTTTGATTCCCAAAAGCTGAGATCAAAGAGAAATAACGTGTCCAGTTCTCCCCAAAGACTTCTCACTCTACCTTACCCTAGCATCCCTAGGTCAAGTCCCACTTCCTGGAAGGAACTCCAGACGAGAAGCTAAAAACCAGAAAGATGTGAGAAAACGCCTCTGGGTCCCTCCCTCCTTGCCCACCCCACCTTTTCTGAAGCAATGAAACAACAGTTACCTGAGGATGAATCTGTGGCTTGTCACACGTAGCCTCAAAGTCCAGCACTAAAAAGTAGTGATACCTCTGGGGAGGGAAGGACACCATTGCCGCCATGGATGCGCCAAAGCCGTGGGCCGCCAGCTTTCTGGTGGATATGGAGCAGAACTCCGGAACACCACAGGGAGAAAATAAGTGGGAGCCCAGCACTTTTCTTGCTCTTGAAAGTAAATATGAAGAAAATCGAGCTGCTCCAGTCTGTAAAGGTGCTAGCATTGAACATCCAGAAGCATCTAAAACTTAGGGGAGGGAAGTTAAAAAAAAAAAAAAAAAAAAAAAAAACAGCCTGGGTTACTCCCCTCCCACTATGGCCCTATTTTATTTAGTCTTAGTCTTTAAGACTACTCATGCAATCTGAGCTACTCCCCAATGTTCCTGGGCCCTTTTCTAAGTCACAGTGTTCATTACAAAAGCTCAAGACCCTAACACCAGCACCTGCAGCATTTTTACAATTCCGAGTCTCCCAAATTCTCCTCAGAACAGTATGTAACACTGGCCTTCATCTTTAAATGGAGCTCTAGTTCACAAGAAAGCAGAGAAAAGTTCTGTGGTCACTTCTCTGGTGACAACAGTTAACTTTAACGCTAAGAGTCCCAAAGTAACATGAGATGACCCAGTTGCACAATCAGCCCCAGGAGCTAAGTAGCCTAAAGCAAACAGTGGGAAATGCCCACCTCTCTCTTCAGCTCCACTGCCTGCCCCGTGCCCTTGGCTCTCCTGTCTGTGTCTTTGTACCCACTCCTCCCTTCTCCCAGCCTGAACCTGTGAAAGCAAATAAAGCCAATCTTCGGGGAGTTTGCTTAGGATGCTCTGGTAATTCCCGAAACCCACACCAGCCTGCAACACCCTGGAGGATGAACAACCCCTGGAGAGCACAGCTGGCAAAAGCCTCTGAGTCTCACTTTCTCCTAGGGGCCCAGAATGGCCCTGAACAACTGTGGGACTGATTTTTTAAATAGGGAAAGAAAAAGAGGAAACCCAGATGTGGCAGTAATGGGAGCACTGCTAAAAGTCTAGTAAAGTTTTCTGAGTGAACATGTGCAAAGAAAAAAAAATTCCAATTGCTTTTCCTGTACATTTTCCCTTTAAATATGCAGAATGTCTGTTCATCAGAGAACTAAACACTGTATAAAAATCAAAGCCTAAGTTTTACTCACAAATAACTTCAGCCCCCACCCCACCCAAGGAACAAAGCAGAAATTCTGTGTCCTTCCCACTTTTATACTCAATACTCAAATTTCCCTTAACTTTTTTTTTTTTTTTTTTTTTTTTTTCCCTTAACTTTAATCCTGACACCAAATCTTACTGGTAGCCCAATACAGGAGGGGCTAGTTTATGCTTTCTGAAGCAGCCTTCCCACAGAACCAAAGGCTTGCCTCTGAGTGGCAGCCAGTGAGCACCAGGCTCCCTCACACAGGCTGGGGGATAATGCCCTGTGAAACCCAAGGCATACTCAAAGGCACTGAACTTCACTACTGCCTCAGCAGAAAAGGGCAATGCAAGTATCCCTTCTCAGCTCTTTTTCCCTATTCTCTCTCACTAAATGAGTCACAACCGTTTGCCTGCATAGTTATCAACACACAAGCTAGTGTGGGTACTCAAATGCCCTATCTTTCTACTGAGATGTCACAGGAACTGAGTGCAGACCAAAAAGGTTTTAACTACATTCTTCATGGATCATGTATAAACACAGCACTTTTTACCATTGCTTTATAGAGTTTACCCCCAAATACAGCCCAACTCATCAGTCCATATAGACAAAAGGCAAAAGAACCAATATCCCTTTGAAAGCCAGACCCAAAGTAACTCATCTCATCACCTGCTCCTAAACCATCCTGGGAAACCTGAAACAGAACACAAGCATGTTCACTTACCCATTTCGTTTGGATCCAAAGCCCCTCAAATCCCTTAAAGTCAGAATATGTATAAAGACTTTTCAAAATTCTTAACGTTTTTAAATTTGTCTGTAGTAAACATAGTATATGTATCAAGCAGACCCTGTCTGCCAAATACTCCAGGCAGTTAAGCTTCATGATGAACAAGGGCTTCCAGGTTTCAATCCTGACTTTACCACTTATCAACCACAGCACCTTGGCAAGCTCTGTTCAATTCCTCACCTGTAAAATGACAATAGTAACAGTACCTACTTCTTAGGTGAGAATGAAATGAGATAACACATGTAAAGCACTAAAAAGTGTCTAGCCCTGAAGGGCTCAAAAAATATTACCTTAATATTATAACTACTATTTAGCTTAATACTATAACTACTACTTGCCAACCTAGCCAAGCTCTGGTCCCCACAGTCAGGTCTGTAAGTCCAATAATATATACAACATTGTATGGAGTTACATCTCTTGCATCCCTAGAATGCTCTAAACCTCCCATACATGGTTCTGTCTTTCTATCTATCTACCTATCTCCCTATCTTTATGGACAACAACACATTGATGTCTAAAGGTCTAGAGGTCCTCTTGCCTGGCCTTCACTTGTCACCTGATTTCACCTACATCAAAAAGCATCTCTTAGATAAGACACTCTTAAGAACAGACCAACCCTCCACATGTCAACAGTCACTGGGTTGCATACTTTCTTGACTTCTAAAATCAAGTTCAACCAAGCTGAAGAAACAGAGGGTAGCTATTTCTCTTCCTTTCCCAAAAAAATTCATTCCTAAAGCCATTAAATGCAGCAGGAGAAAGCAAGTATCTATACCAGCTGGGGAAGCCCAAAGGGTAAGCGGACTGTCAGAGCCCAGGCAGGGTGAGGAAGGCATCCATGGAGAGGCAGGAGGCTGTGTACCATGCCAGACCAAGGGTGGGTACGAGGGCACTCATGCTGAGGACAGTCTAATGTAGGGATTCACAGGCAGAGCAAACGAGGCAATCATGAAGGTTAAAGGGCAGTGGCCAGCAATTGGAGATGAGTTACACAGGAATTGAGCAAAATGCGTACATTAAGGATATGAGAGCCAGGTTCCTCATTGTTAAAGAAATTAGTTAAAATATGAAAAGGAAGAAAATCTGTGATGATGAGCTGGAATTGGCGGTTGAGAGTATGAGCTCATGGTTTCTAATATAGATATGGATATATAATTGTAGATGTAAATATAAAGACTTATAGACATATATATAAGCCTACTTATATGTACTGTATAAAAATCAAAGCCTAAGTTTTACTCACAAATAACTTCAGCCCCCACCCCACCTACTTATAAGTACACTTATATATATATATATAAAATTCTTCGTTTAACAACAGAGTTCTGCTCCTGCATCTAGAGTGTTAAGCCAATTGGCTGCTCAATGAGGAATCATACACAATATGTACATTACAATATTCAGAGTAAGGAAATGGTCAAAGGAAACACCAATTTGATTACTTTAATTTGTGTAACTCTTACATGCAGTAATGTATAACAGAACAGAAAACTATAGAACTATACTATACAGTACAACCAGCAAAACTTACAGTACTATACCAAAAAAAAAAAAAAAATCTGAAGCTCTATAAACAAGAGGTACAGAAATGTACCAAAACAAACAAACAAACAAAAAAGACAGGTTGTAAGTCCAAGAGCCAGGTCCTAAATCCAAACAGCATGCCTCAGTCACAAATCTGAACAGTAGTTAAACAGGCTGTTAAGTGAGGAATATCTGTACTCATATACAAATATAGACACACATGCATATAAATGTTTTAGCTCTGTCTAAAGAACAGTCAGAGACTAGCAACACTCAACAGCAGTAAGCAGAGCTAACACTCAGCTCCCTTGTAAGTACCACTCTCCGCTAAAGCACAAGAACTCCTTGGAGAAACAGCTGATTCCAGACTGCTGGAGGTTAAAAGTTATATGATAAGCTTAGAATATCCTGTTCTACCAAAAAGCAAGACACGCTCAAGAAAGTATGAGAAGATACCAAAAGGATACAGAGCCACCCTTAACTGGCTAGTCAATAAATTGTGAGCCAGTAATTATGAGCATAATGGTATATAAGGCACTGAAGCACTAGGAAACGGTGAGTCTATAAAGAAATAAACATAACTAAATTTTATTGAGGGATAGTTACATAATTTCAGCTGGGCGTGGTGGCACATGCCTATAATCCCAGCACTCAGGAGGCTGAAGCAGGAGGATCATCGCAAATTCAAGACCAGCCTGGGCTACAAAGTGAGCTCAAGGCCCACCTAAACTGCATAGTGAGACCCTGTCTCACAAAGACAAAAAAAAAAAAAAAAAAAAAAAGAAAAAGTTTCAAAGTACTATAGCTCCCAATAAATTGCTTACTAATTCTAACAGGAAGTAATCTTATAATGGGGAAGCCTGGCAGGCATCATTTTAATCAACTGATCAAAACTAAACATCAACACCAGGTTGTAAGCCCAGCACTCAGGAGGCTGAGGCAAAAGGATCATTTCGAGATGGAGGCCAGCCTGTGCTACATAGTAAATTTAAAGCCAGCCTGAACTACATAGTGACACCTTATCTCAAAAACAAAAACAAAAATTATTAACAATGGGACAAGGAAAATTGCATGCCAACTAAAAGGAGGCATTTAGAAGAAGAAAGCATTTTTTCTGTGACACTCCAGTTGAAGAGGTATAACTTAAATCTAATCTGGAGAAAATATCAAACAAACCCTAACTGAGGGCTAATCTAGACAACAACCAGCCTGTAATGTTCGTAGGTATCAACATCACCAAAGTCAAGGTAACTTCACTGAGGAAAATCTAAGAGAGACTAAAGAGACTTGATAACTAACTATAACTAACAATTCTGAAGCACATCCTTCTCTGCTTTAAAGAACGTACTTGGGATAAGTAGCAAAACTTGAACAGGATCTGTAAGTTAGAAGGAGTTATCATATCAATTAATTTCCCGATTCTGACAGTTGTACAGTGGTTAGATAAGAAATCCTCCTTGCAAGAAATACACGCAGAGTATTCAGGGTGACTGGGCTTTAGTTTGGGAACTTAACCGTCAAATGGCTCAGGAAAAAATTCTGTGTGCTGCACTTTGAACTTTTAAGTAAATTTGGGCTGTTTTCAACTTTTAAAAAATGATTTTTAAAGATTCATGTGCAGGCCTGAGAGTGATAAAGCATTTGCCTAGCACACATATAAGGCCCTGGGTTACGATCTTCAACACCAGTAAGTAAATAAGATAAATTCCATGTGCAACATGATCTAAAAAAACAAGAAACAGACTGGGTGATAGATGAGGGAGCGCTCTCCCCACAGCGCCCCCCGAAGGTGCTTCCCCAGAGGGCAGCCCTCAGCACACCTCAGCCCAGTCTCCCACTCTCTCCCAGCTGAGCCTCCATGTGAGCTCCACCCACCAGCCCGCTCACCAGCACTGTGGCCCCTACAGCCTTCTTAGGAAACTCTCCCTGTGGCAGCAGCCCAGCTGCTCTTTCACGCCCAGTAGCTCGCAATGTCTCTTTTCTACTTGTGTCTATACTGTAGTTACCAGTTTACAGACTATAAATCTATAGCTTATAACACAGACTGGGACTAAAGTATCTAGCAGAAGTGTGGGATTCAAAAGAAAACAGCTTACAATTCTCTGTATTTCTACAAACTATCTTTTATCAGAGACCAAGGTTTATACACATTTATTTTCAGACATATTTTTCCTTCTCCTAGCAAATTACAGGTAGTAAGCAGCCTATGGCAAGAGAGAAAATAAATGGTCCTCTCTTCAAAGTGAGGGGATTGGCCCCCCAGTGGGGACAGGGGAGGGATAAATAGGGACTGCCCTGGGGCCAGCCTGATTTGGAGAACAGGCGTGCACCACGGCCCCTGGAGGATGGTCTCTGTGCAGAGTATTTACACAACAGACACCAATGGCTCCTCTGCAGGCATTACTGTCTATCAGGTAAATAACACATGTGCCAAGACACACATTTAATGAGGGAAATAATATGCCTTTATAAAAAGACTCAATCTGTATTTACCTGAGAGACCAAAGAAGCACCAAATCACCAGATTAGTGGAACCACAGAGGAGTCGTTCTGGTGTCTTGAGTAAATAGACATTTTATAGCCTCCATTACTAGAGGGGGAAGGGTGGGTGGAGGGAAGGGTCATTCTTCAACATTCACATACACAGGCCAGGGAGCCTCAGGGATGGGACAAAAAGAGAAGCCCATTAGGAAATATGTGGTCTACTCCCACTCTACCTCCCAGCCACACAGATTTAGAATCTTTCAGTTGATACCATCCCTGGATTCAATGCACGCCACTAAAAGAGTGACAGGCATGGGTACATTCCAGGGAAATTCCCAGGTACCAGAGATACCAGAACCTAACTGACTGGATGCACCTGGACCACCAGAGCAGTAACTTTTTCAGTTTCCCATCCTAGGTCAAGTCCCTGACTCAGTCTGACCCACAAGGTCAAGGTGCTCAAGCACCTAAGTCACAGAAGCAGCAACCAAGACTGCCTGCATGGAATTCCCTCCATCCCAGGCTTTGTCCTAGGTGGTTAAAAAATAGCCTGAGAAAAACAAATAAATTGCATACCTTCCGGAGTTACAATCTTCAATTCAAAGAATGCATCCCTACTGCCAGGTACCTTCTGTGAAAACCAGCCTGTCAAAGGTGAAAGAAAACCTAAGAGGCCACTAGGAAAAAGAAGCCCTAGAAGAGGACTGCCCAAGGTCAACACTACAAGGAAGAGAAAGAGAAACCACACAGCTCCAGACTCCACAGATAGGGTCCCAGGCCACTACTCCAATGCAAGGAGCAGGCTCACACTCATCCCCCACGCTTCCCTGCCGTCTCACACAAGAGGCAGGAGCCTAAAGGCTCTGTCTCGTTTGGTAAATGCTATAGGTTAGACTGAAGAACCCTGAAACCTCTATGTGGTTTTTGGATGATCACAAAGTGGAAATGAAGCAGGCTTTTTTGTCAAGAGTCCTCTCTGCAGCCTGTCACTGTCTCAGCCTACAGTTACACCAGCTTCTGCAGAGTTATAGAAAGCCCCTCAGTATCAGCAAAAACTGCTAATCCCAAACTACCAGCAGAGTTAAAGTCACCAAAGGCCTTCAGGAATGTATAGTCCTGATGGCAAGATCACAGGCCACAGCAAGGTGGCTCTCCCCTTCAAATACCCCATCTCAGCAGTTCATGGCAGAATATTTAAAAAACCAACTTTTGATCTCATTGCTATTTGCTAAAGAATAAACAATGCCCACTAGCTTAGACATGGTTCTTCCAGAGACCAAAATTGGAAGACATCTCTTTGCAAAGTCCCGCAAATTAGCTGCTGTTCAATCATACATGAGAAGGCCCAAAGCCTTGTTTCCCAATACACCCACAAGGAAACTAGAGATGGACGGAGGCCACAGGATGGTCATCCCTGTAAGTACTCCCCACACTTAGAAGTCATGTACAGAGCAGCAGTATCCAGATCTTCAAATACCTTCTATACTCCAGCTTCCAAGATGGAGAACTGGTGTTGAAGCAGCCATACAACCCACTTGTTAAAACACCAATATTAGACAAACCCACGTTCAAATCTTGACTCTAGCCGGGCATGGTAGCACACACCCATAATCCCAGCACTCAGGCGGTCAAGACAGGAGAATCACAAGTTTGAGGCCAGCCTGTGCTACACAGTGAGTTCAAGTCCAGCCTGAACTATATAACAAGACCCTGTCTCCAAAAAAAAAAAGAAATCCTAACTCCAGTATATATTTTTGTAATACTACCTATAATACCTGTATCTTTAGATTCGATTCAGTCATACAATGCTTCTCACAACAGTAAATGCTTGATATATGAAGCTACTATTGTTAATGCAAGAGAACAAAGAGATATACCACTTTCTGAAAAGCTCCTATAAGCCAGGGACTGTGTTGGTTATTTATACAGTTTAGCTCATTTTAATCCTTCCAACTATCAAGCAAAATAGATAACAGTACTTCCAATTTACACTTGACAGTAAGGCTTAAGGGTACTCAGCTCTTTGGGGCTCTTTTCCTCTACCATGTTTGATGCCCCACATTTGCCCCACTTGACTGATTCACCCATGGGCCACAAGGCTGACAATGCATATCAACTTGAGTTATTCTTTTGAGGGAAGGTATGATTTTAACCAAAAGTAACCCACTATTAAATAATAATTAAATCTATTTAAATCCTACAAATTTATTTTCATAATAATTTATATTTATATCAAATGTCGTTTGTGTGTGTGTGTGTGTATGGGTGTGTGTGTGTGTGTGTTGTGTGGTACTGGGAATTGAACCCAGGGTCTTCACACTGAGCTACATCACCAGCCCTTTTTAATTTCTTTATTTAGAGACAGGGTCTCAGTAAGTCACTAAACTACCCAGGCTAGACTTGAACTTACAATTTTTCTGACTCGGGGGCTGGGGATATAGCTCAGTGGAATAAGCGCTTGCCTAGCAAGTGCAGGGTCCTGAGTTCGATCCCCAGTACCGCCAAAAAAAAAAACTATTTTTCTGACTCAGTCTTTCAAAGAGTTAGGACTACAGGTGCACGCCACATGCCTAGCTATAATGTTTTATACTTTAAAAAGAAAAACAAATTACAGCCCTGAGAATAAAAGCAGAAACAGGAAGGGGTGCCTTGGATTAAAGTAATTGCAGCAAGAGGAGCTCAAAGCCTTTTCTTAAACACAGCTGCAGAAGTGCAAATCTTCCCCATCTCACAGAGTAAGACACTGACAGGAGGCACAGGTTACAGTCAGCTCTTGCTCAGGTCCCCAAATGTTACATTTCTTCTTACAACCTCTGCCTTGGCAAATACCACTCCCTTTGTTTTGGAGCACACTTACATTTTTCACCACAGAAATCATCACTCCTTCAAAACCCAGCACAAATTTCCTTTTAGTAGCTTTCTCTGATACCCCATCATAAAGTTAATTGCTTAAGTGTGACCCAGTAACAGGTTTATTTTTTTGTGTGTGGTATTAGGGACTGAACCTAGGGCCTTTGAACTGAGATATATCTCCACTACTTTGTATTATTTGAGATAGGGTCTCACTAAATCACTAAGTTACCCAACCTGGGCTCAAATTTATAATCTTCCTGCCTCAGCCTCCTGAGTAGCTGGGATTATAGGTGCACAGCACCGCACAAGATAAGTTTTATATTGTAAGGTGTCAGATACTTGTTTCCCCTACTAGTAGAAATTTTCAAAGAGTTAGAGGAAAAGACTGGAAGACACCAATATAGGCATATGTGTTCACTTCTTTATAAAAAAAAGCCATATTTGATATAACTCTTTGACTTTTTTGTCAGACCCTTTCATACATTTTTAAATGCATATAGCATTAAAGAAAAGACGTTAGTTTTTTAATCCAAATGGTGAATGCATTTGAAAAGCTGAGAAGTGCTGAATTAGATCTTTAAGAGCAAAGACTATTATATTTTATTCATTCATATGTTCCCAGCACCTCACACAGGGCCAGGCACAAAGTATGAACATAGGACTGAATGAATTAACACGCCTAAGATCGTGATGCCAACTGCTCTGGAATCAGACATGCCAGAACAGCACCAACAAAGGTTCTTTCCTTTCTCTATCCTTGTCTAAGCCCACCCAATCTGTTTTTCAGGGACGGAGGTAGGGAGGGAAAGAGAAAGAGACAGAGACACAGAGAGAGAATGGGAATGAGACTATTGCCAGAATACTATCAAAAGGATTAATTTAGGGACCAGTGTTTGGACTGTCACATCCAATCACTACCCACAGATCTACAGCTTCCCAAATCAGGCTCATGCAAAGAGGAATCAATTGCAAGGACACAGAGGATCTGAACAGGCATACTAATGGCCTCCTGAGGTGCCAGCGGCCAGCTTTGACACTCCCATAAATTATCCGCCTTTTGATTTTACCTGTAGCTGTGAGGCACAAGGCACAATTTTGAACATATCAAAGCAATCTCTCGTAACCCAAGGCCCCCTAAGGAATGTCCCCAAAGGAGAAAAAGCTAAAAACAACAACCCAAAGGAAATCTGCTTCCCAGCAGATCTGGTCCTAGCAGTCAACAATTAAAATGCAACAGAATGAAATGGATAAAGGAGAACTCAAATCAAACCTAGTAGATCTAAACAAGCCATGCATCAGACTGCAGTTTTGCAATGACTACACATCTCTCACTCAAGGGAAGAGAAATCACAGCAATAAACTAACACAATTTCATCTGGAGACAAATCTACACTAGCTTTTACAGTACCACACAGCATGATCTTGGGCAACTCACTTAACTTTCTCGGACCTCAGTTCCCTCACATAGTAGCAAAGAAACAAATGCTGACCACCTCATCTAGTTCCTAGAGTAGTACTGAAAAGTAATTAACAACAACAAGAAAAAAAAAAAAACTGGAGAGGTACTTCACAAAGATAGACGACCACAGAGGTGGCAACACTAACAAATGACCTCAGACAGGGAGGAATAACTGGTCACACATTGGTGAACTTCTATGGGAAGCTGCTGACTTAACTTACTTTACAGATGGTATTAGGACTACCCTGAAAAAAGGTCCACCATAAAAAAGTTCTGGGAATGGAAATCCTGCAGTGTGCAAATTTTCATTATGAAGAACAGTGCCTTATTTTCAACTTTCTCTTGGTGCTACGTTTCTGTCACGTAGACAAAATGACAACAGTGTAGACCTAATACATACTAAACCAAAAGCCAAGTCACCCAACTACTGCCTCTTTTTAAAATAATCACTAATTCTGTGAAATACAATTCATCATAAAATACATCAAGACACTCTGCTAAGAACTTTACATACCTTAGTAAGGCCTTTAATGAACCCTACTAAATCCCATTATCTCCACTTTATAGATAAGGAAAGTGAACCTCAGAGTGAGTCACTTGTTCAAGGTCACACAAACACTACCAGAAACCTATAAGCTTCCCTCCAGCAATCTAAGTACACTACGGCTCAGAAGAAGAGGAAGACAAAGGGAAAAACCAGGCACAGGACTCATTAGACCCTCAACAAATACTTTATTTGCTCCTTGTGCCCACCTGTACCACCATACCTGAACTGGGGGACCTTCCCAAACTCAAGAAAAGGTGATCAGTCTGCTATAAACAAGGAAAGGAGGGACTGAGTAGGACATATATAGAATGAAGACAATTCCCTAGAAAGCTTAGAAATATGGGTCAGCTTCTGTGTGTATAGTTCAAGAAGTTCAAAGCAACTGACATTAAGCTCTAAGCCCTAAAACCAAGATCCCTCCCAGGGCTCCATTTATTCGATACTTTCTTTAATACAAAATAATTTCCAAAACCTTTTAATTCATTCTATCCCAATTTTCCCTCCTATGTATTTTCTATCTGTGAAATAGGAGCTGCTATTTCCAACACATACTCTGGTAGACCTTGAAGTTTTAATAGACGGCCAAAAAGTTACTAAAGAAAACCAATATGAGGTCGGGGATGTAGTTCACAGGCACAGCACCTGCCTGGCAATCACAAGGTCCTAAGTTTGATTGCCGGTACCAAAAAGAAAGAAAGAAAGAAAACCAATACACATATGTATGCAAAGATTCAATTATACTTATTTTTTAAGAACCAAAATATTGCCACAAAAGGGGAAATAAAAAATGCTACTAAGTTAACGGCCACACCCTCCTTACTGGTCTCTCTACTTCCAGTATTATCTATTCCAGTCAATTCATTCTTCACACACATATCAAAGCAAACTTTCTACAACATAAATTTAATGTCAGTCATGTACTGCTTAAAACTTCTTGGGGCTGGGGATATAGCTCAGTGGAATAAGCGCTTGCCTAGCAAGTGCAGGGTCCTGAGTTCGATCCCCAGTACCGCAAAAAAAAAAAGGTAAAAAAAAAAAACTTCTTAACAGCTTCTTACTGTTAAATCTCACCCAGGATCACCAAACTATAGTCCATGGGCCAAATCCAGATGCCACCTGTTTTTATAAGTAAATTTTTATTGGTACACAGACATGTTTGTTCATTTTCATACTATGGTTATTTTCATGTATAAATGCAGAATTCTGTAGACTAGCTGTGACAGAAACCCACAAAGCCCAAATGTGTACTACCTTTCCTTTACAGAAAAATTTTGGCAACTTCACATCTTGTTTCCACCTTCCACTCACCCACGGAAAAAGGGGGGTAGGATAGGACTAGCCATCTACTCAAAGATGACACAAAATCCAAGTTAAACCAAGGTCCCAAAGGCGATGGTAACAAACATTATCAAGAACCAAAGGAATATGTTTCTTCCAGTTGTATTAAGACATGTATTTCTTAGGATAAAAGACTATTTTCTGCCTCTATTCAACCATGCTGAACCTAAAGTAAGTGCTCGTGAGATACCCACTACAGAAACCAAGACAGAAGTAGAGAGTCTGGATACCCTACCTCCAACTCTCACTCCACAAATGTTGGATAAACTTCAACTGGTTTTGAGCATATGCTGCCTTATCATAAAAAGCTACATAAAAATATAATCTGCACCAACCCTCATCCCATACCCACCAAACTTAAATACTGAAAAGGAAGAAGTCAAGCCAAACTTGACCATGCAACAGAATTCTCACCTCTTCTTACTTCGAAGATGCCAAGACTGGCAGCTGGGGATGGAGACGGTTCTGTGAGAGCTGGAAAGCCCCAATGCTGTGGACAAACACACATCTCTGCAACAAGTCTATTTCAATACAAGAGATGAAATCCCCCCTCAGAATTACATTATTCCTTAAACTCCTAAACTCAAGCTTTGGTGGAAAGCTAAGTGGAAAGACATTACCCTTACAGAGCTTTCAAAAGCTATCAGGATTATACTTGCTTTTGGAATGACATACACATTCTCTAGTAGCATACTTTTCTTCCTAAAAAGACTTACTGCCTGGAAACATTAAGTATTTATAGTATCTGAGCCTGAACTGTGAAAGAAGGACATAAAATGGTGGCTGCAAAATAATTTTTAGACTTCTATGTCCACAAGAATGAGACATTAGTAAAATTGCCAATACTCAGAACTTAGGAACAGAGGCTGGGCTTCAGGACTGAGGGAAGTCTGTTGCCACAAACCTGAAGGCCATATTGCAGTTGGCCATACAGACCAGGAAATACTTTCAAGATGCTTCCGCATCTCTTTCATGTTCTAAGAAAGTCAAGGTAACCAAATCCTGAGTCAAAATATGAACTATTTATAACTGAACTCAGCTCTTTCAAAGGACAAGTAGCTGCAGAGATCATCTTGTAAGTTGGTGATGCCCTCTCCACAGAAACACCTATGACTGGGAACCAACATATTCTTTTCTGCCATTTACTCATTTAAGTCTTTATTCCACTTCAGACCCCTGGGAAAAGGCCATTCACCAACTTACTCCACCACACAGAAAACACTTTTTTAAATGAAAGGGAATAAAGGCACCTTTATTTGGAATTTTCAAGTTGGAAAGAGAGCTCTTAGCCGAGCTCTATGACCTAGCTAGCTGATTATGTACAGGATCTCTGGGCAGGAATTGTTAATGAGCTTTTAATTTGGAGTGCTTAAGTTGCCAGAGTGCTCTGAGCTCCAGTGAAGCACCACAGAATCCATAAAGGAAACCTTATCAATCACTTCCCGGCAGCTCCCTCCCCCACTCTCCACCTCCTGAAGAAACGCAGCCAAGTGGGTTTCTAACCAAGATCACAGACACGTTAGTGGAGTCACACTCCAAATCCTTGTTTATAAATTGGCTTTTAAAGGGTAGGAGATTCAGGTATAATATACTTAAGCTACAAGAACGAGCCCACTAAAACAAGGCATGCCGTGTATGATAAAGTCAGAATAAATCAGAATTTGATGAAGCCAACTGCTGATATAAACTCTACAATCAAAAATCACTCAACCAATCACAATCTACTATCCTTTAAATAGAGTATACTCTACCCAATGGAGTTCACGTTTTGCTGCTCTTATGCTCAGAAATATCTAAGAGCAAACGCTACAGAAGTGCGCCAAGACCTCTAATAGAGACATTCATGGTCAGTTTGTTGCAAAATCCAGCCCTAAGGACAAACTTCACACCTGCAAGCAGAGGCCTCACATCCACCTTCTCCCAAGTAACCAAGGCACAGTTACATGTTGCAAGAATTCACAGCCAAGCCTCCATCCAAGTTCATTGCTTTTTTTTTAAGAGAACACCTGTTGCTCAACCATTTGTAGGAAGGCAAACAAAGCTAATCAGATTAAGCCTTTATTGACTCCTTCTACCATCCCTACCTCCACCGCTTCAGATTTAAGGAGCTAAACTGCGAACGTGTGTGTGCATGTGTTGGGGTTCTCTCTTAATCTACTATCTCCTTGCTGTTTCTAAGCTCTCTGGTCAAACCTCTTTTCCTCTGCTCTAGTAATCCCAAGTAGGAAGTCTCCTTAATCAAGCAACTCACCCAGTCTGTCTTGTAAAACCCTGACCCGTGCCCCCCTCACCAGAACATTGCTCAGTAGATCATGCATCCAAGGTGAGCACAGGGGCAGACCCCAAGGCTATACTAACTGTGCATGCCACGACTCCACACCCAGCATGCATAAACCAGGGCCCAAGCTGGGGGAAGGGGGGAGCTAGCACCATCACCCACCCCAGGGTGTTGCCCCCAACTCGGGCCCATCCAAGTCCAGGGGAGAGTAAGGGGAGGGGCAGGGGGCCAGGAGACCAGCCCTCCTTCCCAGGGCCGCCCCCGTCCCCCATCAGACGCAGGAGAGGCTGTCGCCATGGCAACGCCCCCTCCTAGGGGCTAGCGCGGCAGGCTCCCTCCAGATGCAGGCCCCGACGTCTCCCTCCGCCTCAGCAGGCGCTCAGGGCAGTTGACGGCGGCGGGCACGGCCCGCGCCTACTGCGGCGCCGGCCAGACAGACGCTGGGCCAGCTCCGCCCGCTCCCACCGCCCGTTCCCGGCCGCCTCAACAGCGGCAGCCAGCACCACGAGTCCACAACACACCGACTCACCTCCGCGCACTCTGACCCCAATCGACGCACCGGACGGGCGGGCACAATGGCCAACCGGTGAGCCGGCCGCCGGCTCCTTTGACCAATAAGCTCACATGGGGGTGGGGCTTCTTAGCGCCAAACTCTCCCTCTCCCGAGGACATGCGCACTAAAGTGTGCCAAGATGGTGACTGGCGGAGACTGGCCTTATGGGACTTGTAGTTTGGAGCTTGCACATACTCAGAAGAGAAGGGGCCACTTCTAAACTGCAATAGGGATTTTTTTTAAAAACAAAGACTTCCTCAGTTCTAGAGCGATCCAGGTGCCCCACCTCCGTTTTCTCACCTTTCAATATATGCGTAAGGTGAGTATAGGCTTATAAGGTTACATATTCTGTTTAAATGCTACCCCATGGTTTATTCATTCAACAAGTAATTATCATCATCTCCAGGATGTAGGCCCGGGAGAGACTGGGGAGAAGGGGGAAGGCAAATCTAAGAAGAAAATGCTTAGATTTCTAAACGGCGTTTCTAAGGAAGAGGGAACAGACTTGTGTTATGTTCCACCAGAGGAAATATCGGGGTTAAAAGGATTCTGGCTACAGATGCAGGGACTTTCCACAGTCTCTCCGGTTAGATGGAGAGAACTCTCTCCAAAGCCAGAGTTATATTTCTCCATCATGGTTATGCCTCTCTGGGAAGCCATAGGTACCAAGTTATGGGCTGGGAAACCTCACCTTAACCAAGACAATGAGGACTTTGACAGCCTCCAGTCAATCAGGACCTGTCCTATGGGCCAACTTCAGTTACTAGCTTCTGTCTGCCGTCTGCATAGTCTCACTTGGGATGATAACATTCCCTCCCACTTCTGAGATCTTAACACACTTGCTCCTGCCTAAGTGGAAATGCTTGATAATCCCCATATCAGGGAATATATTCCTTAATCTCATCAACACAATGGATTAGTTTATGCTCTTATGCCCATACAGAATTGATCAGCGTTTTATCATTGTCTATTTCCTTGTCATCTCTCCTCCACGACTTTAACTTCCTTAAGTATTATTTCCAGCTTGTTCAGGTATCAGTAATATCAGTAAGTACCAGGCATAAAGCTGGCGTGCAAGAACTGCTTGTAAACCAACAAGAGACTAAATATCAGCAGAGAAATGAGAGGGGATGAAGGAAAAAAAAACAAACAATAGGTAATATAAAAATAAGAGCCAAGTGCTGTGGCACAAGCTTGTAATCCAGGCTACTCAGAAGGCTGAGGAAGAAGGTTTCAAATTCAAGGCGAACCTGAATCTGGTTTACCTAGATTCTGTTTCAAGCCGGGCATAGTGGCTCCCAGCACTCAGGAGGCTGAGGCAAGAGGATCATAGAGAGTTCAGGGCCAGCCGAAATTATATAATAAGATCCTGTCTCAAAAAGAATTAAAAAAAAAAAAAAACAGGCAGAGGAGTGGGGACTGGGTCCGATCCTCAATACCACCCAAAGTAAAATAAAATAAAAGGCTAAAAGATGCCCTCTTCTGTCTCTAGCTTTGTTATATCTTAAATTCTGGCCTGAATAAGACACAGACAGCCTTCTTAGCTATAAGAATGAAACACTTTACCTATCTGGATTGGTGGCCTTCTTTAAAATCCAACCTAAATATTCTCCATTTACCCTTCCTTGATTAATTTGACTTCCCCCTAGACTATGATCCTACTTTTTTGTTCTAGGACTCAGTTACACAGCTTGCAGGGGCTTACCAGGTTATAAGCTCTTTTGGGACAAAGACTAAGCATATACACTCAAATAATAGAACAACTTAAGAGCTCAGTATGTATATAATATCTTGCACTGCTACCTAACCCAGCATTTGGCTCCCTCTATCCTTGGTTCTGTTGTGCGTGATTTGATCAACTGAGTAACAGAGCCTGAGCCAGATGTGGTGGCACATGCCTACAACCCCAGTTATTTGTGAAGCTGAGGCAGAAAGATCATAAATTTGAAGCCAACCTGGGTGACTTAGAGAGACCCTCTCTCGAAGTGGTTTGGAAATGTAGCTCAGTGGTAGTGAGCAAGGCCCTAAATTTAATTTCCAGTACTGTACTGCAAAACAAAACAAAAAGCCTAAGGCAAAGCTTGTGTGCTAGGATTTAACTGAGAAGTATAAACCCCGGGCAGCAAGAGTAAGGGGGAAAAAGGAGTGATTCAGGGTAAGAGGGAGGGAAAATATAAGGCAGTGTTTCACCAAGTTGGCCAACATGTTAAAGAAAACACAGCTAATTACTCTGTCATACAAATTAATTCTAGATGAGCAATGGAGAAGGATCTCTTCTCAGGGAGAAAGGAAGGCTTATTCTACCCCACCATTCTAGTAGCCAGAGGGGACACCAGATTTCACACCCTGAAGTACAATGGTTCATCTGAGAGTAGAAATGGTAGAAGTCTCTAATTCGGTGAAACTGGTCCCACTGCATACCCCACTGTGGGCACACTGGAAGCTGTGTCACAACCTAACCTTCATCCCAGAGGAAGATAAAATAGCCAGATGTTGTGATAGTAGTGGCAGCTGGGCCATCTAGTAAGCAGTGGCGAAGGCCCTGGGTCAGAGTATAGATGAGGCAAGCATATGTAGGGAGACTGGGAACTAGGACCAGTACACAGACTCAGACACACCCTGGGCAGCCTTTCAACTTCCAGACTAAATAACTGACTAAAGGGAATCCTGAGAGCAGGAACCAAAGACAGGACCAAACTGGTTCAGCTACCCTTCAACCCACCAGGGAAAAAGCAGATGGTGGCCATCAAAGCTGGGACCTTAACCAGCAATTCAAGAGCAGTGAACACAGGACCCAAGAACAGCACCTGACAGCCCCCAAACATGGCACAGTTGAGAGAACCCAAACATTCTGAAATCCTTTTATCTGGGAACTAGAAAAACTGCTACTGTTATCATAGTCCCTATAAGCTACATGAGACAAGATGGTGCAGTTAAGAGTGTAGGCTTGGAGAGCACCTATTCAGGTTTGAGCCCTGCCTCTATCTGTGATCTTAGACAAGTCACATGCCTCTCTGAGGTTCAGTTTCTTCATCTCTAGAGTGGATATAACACTCATACCTACCTGTTGTTAGAATTAAACACACAAGTGTTTAACACAGTACCTGGCATAGAGTTCAATAAATAGTGGCTGTTGTTACTAATATTCTCACTCCCATCCCTGCGTCCAACTTCTCTCCATACCATGAGCACCACGCCACCATCTCCCTCCAACCTCAGCAGTCTGCTGCTGCTGAAAGAGCAGTAGGGGCTGGACCTAGCCATGACTTCTTCTCCCCGCTCTCCGCAGAGCTGTTGCCCATGAGCTTGAGCCATTCATCGCCCTGGTGACCTGAATCTGAACTAAGAGATGGATGTAGGGTGGCTGAGGCCAGGGTGGTAATGTGCTCCCTTATCTCTGTGCCCCTCACTGGGGCCTAGTTAATTTTCCCTTTGATTTTAATATAGATTTATTGAAAGTTTCAGTTATCAAAACAAACTGCAGCAGCAAATTGGTGTTCTTTGCAGGCCTACAAGTGCCTATAAAGCTGCCATGTTCGGGAACGAATGGCGCTCTCTGGGAGGTCAGTCATGGCAACAGGAAGTCCCTGGGGACACACACACTGCAGTTTAATATTTTTCTTATTAGCCTTTTTCTTCTTGGCTATCTAAGCCTCCCCTTTAAATCGGAAATCAAATGGAGCCAGCTGCCGGAGGAGGCTCTCTTCCCAAGCTGCTCTTCTCTCCTCTACCTACTCCATCTGCTCTCTAGTCCTCGCCTCCCTGTCTCAGGTCCTCTCGCCCCACCCTGCCTTGCCCCCCGGCCCAGACAGAACTATGATCGTGTGCCCCACAGGTGTGGCTCTGAAATGGCATGAATCCCACAGCCCTGCCCTATCTGTAGAAGGTCTGCTAAGCTAGGCGTTCCCACAAAAGATGGTGGCCCTGGGGTCCTTCCAGATCTGGCATGTAGAAGGGAAGAAGATGCAAAATTTGAAAGGAAATTGGCCCTGAATCAAGGCCAGCAGTTTTCTGTAGCTGTTGGTTTCAAGCAGGAGCCTAAAGTGGTATCTCTCTATGGTCTGCTGGCCATTTCAGAACTTCAGAAATGTAATGGTCAATTCATTAGAAAGTAACAAATAACTAAATAAATTTTACGAGAGAACTTCAAGATGGCGACCGGGTAGGCGACAGAGAGAACCTTCCAGAGGAATGCCACTCAGACAAAGGACAGAAGGGAAAGAGGTGCGTATCCTGAACTCAGGAAGGATCTGAAATGGGAACTGAAGCCCTCGGAAAGACTAAGCAAAACCTCTGCTGGAGGAAAGGATCGGAGACCCGCCATGGTGCAGTCGGAGGGAGAGGAGAAGAAGGAGGTCACCGCTCCAAGCACACCCATGGCCCGCGCCCCCGTTCTGGCATTCGCAGCTTCAGCTTCGGAGGCCCACGCTCACGGAAGCCTCCCAACTCGGCCAGAGGAGAGCGGAGTTCTGCGAGCTGGTCCAGGCCTGGAGAGAGGAGGGCGCAGCCAGGAAAGGAGGCAATGGTGGTCGGTAGCAGTTGTCGAACCCAGTGTGAGAATGAGAGGTTGCGACAGCCACTAGGGCAGAGTCCCCACCGTGCAGCAACCTTCCTAATCAGCGCCTGGAGAGAATCAATGCAACTAGTACACAGCCCACCACACCCGGCTCTGCGCCAGCCTCGAGATGGTGGCCCCCTGCCTCTCAGCTGGGTGAGCAGCTACCGGCAGAGAGCAGCGGGGAGCCTCAGCAGTGAGCTGCAGCAGCTCCCAGGGATCCAGCCGGACGGGGGGGGGCGCTCCAGCACCGCAACGGGAGGGAGATGCAGATGGAGGTGGATCACGTGGCTCCACACCCTTCTCACTCCAACATCAAGCAGGAAGCACGAGCTGGGTTGCCAGGGCTCAGCTCCTACCCTGAACTCTCTCTGGGAGCACCTTGAGTCTCTGCGGCTTGAGCAAGCACCGCCTGTTCCTGGCAACAATGGGACGAATCCACGTTCCTCAGGACTCACCCCAAACTATTAATGTGTGCACCAAGAGGGTCTCCTTACAGCTTGCACCTATGAACCTGCGGCTGCTCCACAGTGAGCCCCGCGGCTGCTCCACTGTGGGCCCCGCGGTTGCTCCGCTGTGGGCCCCGCAGCTGCTCCGCTGAGGGCCCTGCGGCTGCTCCACTGTGAGCCCCACGGCTGCTCTGCAGTGGGCCCCGTGGCTGCTGTGCTGAGGGCCCCGCTGAGGGCACCTCACGGACTGGACCCACCCCCACCCATAGCACGGCGACGGGGTGGAGCTGGGCGGTCTGCTGTGAGCATATGTGCTTTTCCACCTCCGACCATGGCAGTTTGTATACACCCATGTATGTTATAGTATAGTCTGAGGCAGCTATATGTCTTCCCAAGGCGAGAGTCCAGGGGTATAGATAAACCCAGGAGTACAGTTATTATCACAGGGAGGATGACTGATTGAGTGGTAGGGCAACAGAGATGAGGGAGGAGAAAAACTGAATGATCAAATGGGCCATCATCTGTGTAACTGAGTAACAAAAGTGAAGGTAACATTATGCAGGACAGCATCCAGAGCTAATTCCCTTCTGTGTTCTCTATAATTCTGTATTTCCTCAATGGTTTTTGTATTAACAGAAGTGAAGATAACTTTATATTATGCAGCATCCAGTGCAAATTCCTTACTATCTTCTCTATAATTTGGTATTTCCTTTAATGTTTTTGTGTTAACTAATATGAAGATAACATTATGTAGTACAACATCCAGTGGTAATTCCCTACTATATTCTGTATAATTTTGTATTTTCTGTATTGTTTATGGCTTATTCTGGTTCATATGTCTCCATTCTTTTGTCTTTAAAATAAAATTTAAAAAAAAATTTTGAAAGGAAAGACGTTGCTTTCAAAAGGCATGCAGTCCTGTCAGGATCTACTGGACTAGAAAGAAACAGGTGATAATGATCTTAGAGAGTGGGTAAGTTCTGCCAGCCCAAGAATTGTCAGACTTTATTCTCCTCTCTGCACTGCTACTCTTCATATGATCTCTTCGCCCAGTCCCAGCTTAACCTTTGAGACCCCTCCCCCATCCTCAATCTGTCTGTCCTGGGACCAGCCTGGTTTCCTGCCTCCAGTGCCGCAGTGGCTGTCATGGTGAGACCCATTCACTGATATCTCTAAGCTCTAGCGTCAGTTCTGTTCCAGGGGAGGGCTTCCCAGGGAGTCTCCATGCCCTGGTCACCTTGAGGGTACCATCTGCATTCTGGGACTGAGATGCCACTGGGTCACCACACCACATCCCAATTCCCAGTGTCCTCCCCTTGTTTGTAAACATTGCCCGTCCTCAGAATTATGATTAGTATTACTAAGGGCCCTGACTATAATTATAGCCGCAACTATACAGCTAGTGTGGTGAAAGGGACTGAGGTTTGAACCCAGCCAATCCATGACTTGAGTCCTTGATGCTTACTGACCCTGTGACTTGAGGAACCTCTCTGTGGTTTCCCTGTACCTTGTGGTTGCATTCACTCTTGTGCAAGCACCATTCTATAGTAAAATGACTGCTATGTGTCTCTCTCCTGCAATATTCTGAGATCCTCAAGGAAAAGGACTATGTCTTAATCATCATATTCTATGTGCATTTATTTGATAAGTAAGTGAAGTCAACTCTCTGGGCCTGCTTCCTCAACTATAAAATGGAGGTAATACCCACATCACCAATATAATGAAGAAAGCACCTCTTACAGTATCCACCCCAGCATAAGGGAAGTACTTAGTGAGCGAAATGTCCATCAGTTTTCCCATGAGTTTGGTCATGAGCTCCAGGCACTCCCACCCTTCACCTTTTCCTGTTTCAGTTTCAAGTTACCTACTGAGGCTTTCCCACCACTGATCAGCCACCAGCATTCACCCTGGTCCTTAGGAGAAGGGTTGACTTCCTCCAGGCCAGTATCCTTCATCTTTTCAAATCCACTCATAAACTGCTGCTTTCCCATAGTTCTGTTTCCTGGGCTGCCTTGTAATTCATCTGCAGTAATGCAAATGTTCCAGGCCTACCATCTATACCAGCTCACGGGCCAAATGAGTTTCAGTCTTGCTAAATCTAAGTTCCCACCCACTCCTGTAGAAGTGATAGGAGCAGTGCTCCCCCCAAGCCTCAGTTGTGCCCATCAGTCTGGCTTCTACCACCAAGCGCTTGCTGGATACTGGCTGTGAATACCTCTCTTGATATGCTTAATTGTTACAGTACTATGACAGCATAGAGCATAACATTTTCCTGCTAAGTGCAAAAATGATTCTTCCATCTGATATTCACTTAGGGGGATAGAGATCCTACAGCAGTGTTGTTTGAGCTCTTTGCACTTGTTCAAAGAGCCCTTTTTCTTCTCATTGTGCATGTCTAAGGCTATGAGAGTAACTAGGACAAGCTGAGTTTGCCTAAGTGCCTTCACACTGAACCAGCGGTATGGTTCCTCTTTAACTTTGGGTTCTGTTGTGGAAACCAGCTCACCCTGCCAGACTGCTCTCGCCTCTGTCGTACATCTCTCTGGAGCTTTGCTGGTCCTTCCAGCAATATGAAGTCCAGTGGGTCATCACACACCTCTATTCAAGTCATGCTGGTATACACCTGATCCAGTTATGGATGTGTTACTTTTTCTTTGAGAAGCTTTTCAACCCCATGTAAATCAGCACTGATTGATCCACAGGGCTGGGGCATGCTTAGCAATCTTATCTGTAGGCGGTGCCTGGTCAGGACCACAAAGCTCAAGGATCTGAGAATGCCAGAGGGATTTTAGGGAAACACATGAAGCCTTCAGAGCATCTTTTCCAGAAAACTCCAGCCCTTACTTTTCCTATATTATAACTAAGTGTATACCAAATGTATACCTTTTCAAGATTCAAAAAAAATATTCCTTGACTGACTGCTTAGTGTTAGACTCCATGAAAGAACAGGAGAGGACATGAACAATAGAAACACCTCCTTCTCTCATACCCTACACTCCAATGAGGGGAACCTAATTGTAAAGAAATCATTGTCACTCAAAGTGATAACTGTGATTATAAAGACCACCTGCAGTTTGAAGGGGAGGTATATTAACACTGTCTGGAAAGGCTTCTTAGAACAGGGGACATTTAAGTTCAGTCTTAAAAGCTGAGTAGGAATTTCTCAGACCAACAAAAGGAGAAAACGGGTAATTCAGAGAGGGCATCCAGGGTAAGTGAATAACATGAGCAAAGATGCTAGGCAAAATGGTCCACATGGAAATGGAAAGAAATACGACTGGAGAAGATGATGTGCTAAAGGGAGTAGTGAAGGAAAAATTTGAAAAGCTGGGCAAGAGTTAGATCATGCAGCCATAAAATCCTTCCTTTCCTTTCTCTTTCTTTTTTTCTTATCTCCTCCTCCTCCTTTTTTTAAGAGACAAGGTCTCACTATGTTGTTCAGATTGTCCTTAAATTCTTAGGCTCAAAGTGATTCTCCTGCCTCAGCCTCCCAAGTAGCCAGTACACCTTTTAAAGTGTTTGAGGTTGGACATAGTGGTGCACCCCTGTAATCCCAGCACTCAGGAGGCTGAGGCAGGAGGATCACTGTGAATTCAAGGTTAGCCTGGCCTACATAGTGAGTTCAAGGCAAGCCTGAACTATGTAGTAAGACCCTGTCTCAAAAAAAACCTAGAAATAAGTAAATAAATAAAATAATAGATTTTTGGACTTAACCTTGAGAGTGATATAGAGCCTTTAAACTAACAGGTTTAAAGCCAACCAGTAACTAGGTCAGTCCTGTGACTGGTAGAGTGGTGGTTCTCAAATTTTAATATGTAATCATTCCTCATTGTAATCATCTTGTTAAATGCAAATCACAATTACCTGGACCTGAAAAAGGCCTCAGATTCTGCATCTCTAGCAAGTTCCCTGGTGAGGCTGGTGCTGCTGCCCCTTAGACCACACCTGGGGTAGAAGCTTCTAAACTAAACTGTACAAGGGATGATCAAAATATACGGTGAATATTTAAATGTCAAAATTTATCACAGTTAAAGATACATTGCCATGCACCCCCTTGCTTTGAACACACTCACTTTCTGAAGAAGTTCTGGAAGTCCTCATTTGTGTCTGTAAGACCTGATTTAAAAGTGCAGTGAATGCTGTAGCTGAGTGCCAACCAACAGAAAGGTAGGCTCATAAAAACGTTATGTCCTCATCCACCTTAGTCACTGGATCTGGCACCTAGCAACTTCTGGCTCTTCCCCAGAGTGAAAATGACCACGAAAGGTAAACAAGGCAAAATTGTTTCAGGACATCAAGACAGCCATAAAAGCATAAGGGAAGACACAATAAGAACTACCAGAACTACCTTAGAAAGTGGCAAGAATCATGAGGTACATGTGTTTGAAGCAAGGGGCAGTATTTTGAGAGGGGTTAATGGCAATGTATCTTACTATAATAAATGTACTTTTTAAAAAATTAAATATTCACTGTAATTTTTGATCATACAGAATATCTCTGGCCCAACTTCCTGAAATGCATTCACTCACATCAGCAGGGTAGAGAGTTTTGCTTTTGTTTTATTTTGTTTGCAAAGTATGGCCCAAGGCTGGGAGGGGGATATAGCTCAGTGGAATAATCACCTCCCTGGCAAGCACAAGGTCCTGAGTTCAATCCCCACTACCACAAAAAAAGAAAAGTATGGCCCAAGGCTGCAGTGGTGCTTCACTTTTATTTAGCATCTATATTTCAGTGCTGTTTATTGAAGATTTGTTCTATGTGCCACAACGTGCCAGGTAAAGGGCAGAGATAAGGATCTGGGGGAAGACAAAAAACAAGGCATTTTCCTGCCCCAAAGTGTTCGGTGTCATCTAACAAGGAGCAGCTTTCCCTGGGCTGCCCTCAGCCAGACCTGTCATAAACATACTAAATGAAGCCTGTCTCAGCAGTGCTCCCTGGGGCCTACCGCTTCTCCATCCCCATCCAGAGATGAGCCTGTTTATCCCTAACTGTTGTCTCTGACCTCTAAATCAATTCCCCCTCTGATTCAAAATCTCAGTCCTCTCCTCTCTTCCTCTTCATTCCAGGCAAGGTCAATTTGTAAAACTAGAGACAGTGAACTGTGACAGTGTTATGAGCACAGGCCGCCTGGGTTCACAGACTAATTCAATGGGTTATTACTTGGGTGACTTTGAGCAAGTTGCTTAGCTTCTCTAGTGTCAGTTTTCTCATCTGTAAATTGGGGATAGTAACTTGGCCTGCATTTAGGGACTGCTGTGATTATAAAATGTGACAATGCATATGATATAAAGCACAATCCTGAAACATCTGAACACCCAATAATTCTTAATCTTTGGTTTTATCAATATCAAAAGCTTTGTGTATAGAAGCTTATCAAAGCCTTTTGAAAGCCTATGTAAGTGAAAGCTGCCCAAAGCTGCTGTCACCCCTTACATAGCTACAGCTTTTCCTGCTTGCACCATCCCCTCCCTGATGCTGGAGTGGCAGGACAAAGCTACGGATGCTCAGTGCAGAAGCCCTACCAGATGAGGCAGGCTTTGGGGACTCTGGGAGGCAGGAAGTTTCAGCCTCCCAAAGCTAGAGCTTGGGGTTGGAGGGGAATGTTTCCCAAATCCCCTGTCCCCTCCACCCCACCCCTACGATGTGCCCTATGTCCAGGGTCACCCAGGCTGCCCCTCCTTCCAGCTGCAGTAAGAGGCAGGCTCAATCATTCATCTTAATGTCTCTATTAACCAGGGTTATGACCAGGACGAGACAAGAAACAAGGTCTTTTAGTGTGAAAACACGGCTCCCAGGGCTCAGCCCCAGGGGACTTCTCCACAGCACTGCTGCTAATCCAGGGCCACTGCCGCTGAAGGGAACTTAGCTTCCAGATCCGGTGGGGTGATTCTGCCCTGAGTTCCCTTCCTATCCCCTCTCCCCTCAGGTCTTCTAAGGGCCTTTCCATTAGCTCCCACTTCCAAGCTGAACAGTTGATGAGGCATTTGGCAGTATCCAAAGGGGCCTTGAGGTTGTTTTCATGCTAGGCCAGCACCCTGACTTGGAACCACTTTACTCATCACCACGTCACTTCTCGCTACTAATGCGGAGGCAGGTACAGCCTTGGCCATTCAGAGCCTAGGGGAATAACAAGCATATTTCTGATTGTAGAAAGTGCCAAGGAGGAATCCTAATAAGGAATCCTAATCCTAAGGCTACTAGTGCCCATCATCCATGTAAAGACAGTGTGGGTTCCATCAGTGGAGTCAGCATGTGCTCTGACCCAGACCTGGCTTCTAGGGTGGTAACTATTGGCTCAAGGAACCCAGTGCTTACTGATACCTGCACCCTACATGGTAAGGTTTAGGGGCGGCAGCAGGGCCTGTCCCTCACCTGGAAAGATGGGCTGAAGCTTCCAGAGAACCAGAATCAAAAGGAAACAACCCAGGACACATTCAGAAGGTCTCAGAAAGAACCACAGGCACAGGCTTGCCCTTGAGAGGCATGAAAAGGATCCTGGTATAACCACTTTCAAGTGTCAATAATGTCACCATCAGTAAGACCTTTAATTAATAGGCATGAGAGGATAAGGACATACAGAGGCACAAGTACAAAAAGGAGGGACAGGCCACCCAACACAGTGTTCTGACCACAGTTGTGCTAACGTTCAAGTCACTAACTTCGAGTTCCCAACTGCTGCTGCTGTCTTGCTGATCCTGGTTTCTCCCTGTTTGTCAAGACTTCTAATGGAAAGGCAGACGAGCACGGAGGAAGCACTCAAGCTAGGGAGCCAGGCAGAACTGGGCTCCCACCCTCACTCTGCTCTTTGTAAGCAAAGTGACCCTGGGGAAGTCACTGCTGCTCCCTAAGCTGCAATTTCCTCAAGGTCATAGAAAATGAATAAAATTGCATGTGTCAGCCTGGTGTAGGAGCTGCAGTGTGGACGGAACCAGGGGTGGAGAAGCGAGCTAGGAGTGTCAGTCCCTGGCATGCACAAGAAGAAAGCAGGGGCCACTCCCTGCTGTCCTTTCTATAGGCCAGGTGAGGTGCCCTGACCATGAAGAGCTGTGAGAGCAGGGGGGCTGGGGGGAGCAGCAGAGCAGCTGAGGGCAGCACAAAGTCAGAGTGAGTTAGCACTGGTCCCAGGGGCTGCATGAGCAAAGCAGGCTTTTACACAGATATCCAGGGAACAAGAAATACCAGCAAGGAAGTTGCCCCATTAATAAATAAGAAGGCGGGAAATTAATGATGGTCTGAAAATGGCTGAGCTACTGAACTCGTTCTTTAAATCTGTCTTTAACAAGAAAAATAAAGAAAAGAGATTTGGCCAATTAGGAGGTAATGAAGACATTGTAGAAATAGCACCTGCCAAAAGCACACATGGAGGGCTGAATGAACATCCAACAGCTTTGGCCTTCCCCCACCCCCGCCCCAACTCCTACCCAGGGACTGAAAGTGGATGCCTTGGAGGGGGCTCCTGACAAGCAGGCAGATAGCAGATCATCCAGAGCCTGGGGAAAGATAGGGAAGGAAGAAAGGTGGAGAGATTCCGGTTCTGGCCCAATTCATGTTTCTCAGGAGGCTGCTGTGAGCCAGGCAGAAAGCTGCATCTTCTCCCGTGTTATCTCCTGTGCAGGCTGGGAACGAGGGAAGAAGCAGAGGCAGGTGGAGATGGTAGAAGACAGCCCAGAGAGCAGAGATCTTGAGGGAAGGGAAATAGCAAACTCTACAAAAAGGTTAGGGCCCTGCCATGCTCGGTATAGTCCCTTTAGGGAACAGCGGGGGAGGCATGGGAAACAAGGAGCAAGAGGTGTGAGGAGCAGCCCGGGGCAGAGAGCAGGGAAGGCCAGGGAAGAGGGAAAATACAGGAGGAAGAAAAGGATGTGTAAGCAGGATTAGAAAAGGGGCAGGATCCGAGGGTAGGAGGGCAAGGGCCACTGTGGAATGTCCTGGAAAATCCACATTACCTCCCTCCCTAGCCTAGTCCCAGGTTACCCACCCAAGAAGCAGAAAAACAGCCTCAGAGAGATTTTGAAGGGGAAAAAATACAGGAGTAGCCGGGCATGGTGGTGCACACTTGTAATCCCAGCACTCAGGAGGCTGAGGCAGGAGGATCGTTGTGAGTTCGAGACCAACCTGGGCTACAAAGTGAATTCAAGGCCAGTCTTAACTACATAACAAGACTCCATCTCAAAAAAAGACCAAAAAAAAAAAAAAAAAAAAACAGGAGAAAGAACACAGGTCCAATCTTTCCCTGGTCCCACTCAAGTTTATACATACTCTCCCTTTCCCAGGCGACCACCACCTGCAGCTTCTGTGTGCTACCTTGAGCTGCCCACTGTTCAGGAAGCCAAAGCCCACAGCCCTTAGGGACAGAGGTGGCCTGGCCCAGGAAACTCACCAACCCCAGAGACTGTCTCCAAGTCTAGTTGCAGAATTCAATCCAAAGCACCTGGGCTATAATCACACTGACACCATCTGTATGGGGTGCATGGGGTGTAGGCTATGGAACTGCACAAGGAGAGAGCAGCCAGTGATGAATAGGGCAGCCAGAGCCTCGTTAGAGGGGATGTAGAGAGGACAGCCACTGCAGGGATGAGCCCTGGGCCTGATTTATCATCTTCAGAGCTGATCTGAGCGAGAGGGGTTAAGTAGCAAGTTAATGAAATCCACAGATGCTGCTAAATGGGAGAGAGCTGGAGGGGATACCAGGCAGGAGGCAGGTGGCAGGTTGGCCACTAAAGGAGGTTCATCTGGAGAGGAGAGCGACATATTGCAGATGAAGGTAAATCCTGTTTTAGTCCCTGAGATCCAATTTTGGCAAGCCAAGGAGAAAGCTAGACAGACAGCAGGGATGCAGGGCAAATCAAGGCTGGCCCTATCTCAAGGAGGTCCCCAGTCAAACTACACAGCCCCTACCTCCATCCCAGTGGACTTCTCAAACACTGGGCAGCCCTGAGCCCTACGGACAACAAGGTGAATGAGACCAGGCCTCTGCATCTCTTCTCCCAGACTGAGTCGCCAAATAACTAACTACAGTTCTCCTTGGTAAGTGCTGTTGAGCAACACAACAGAGGGAGCAATTAGTTCTGACAGGGGAGGGCAGGGAGGTCAGGATGACATTAAAGCAAGGCTTGAAAAATAAGGATTTTACCAGGCAGAAAAAGGAATTCTGAGCAGAAGGAATAGTATGAGCCACAATCAGGAAAAGCACAAGGGAAGCTGAGGGAAAGGAAGCAGACCCAGTGGCAAAGCCTATTCAGGGACAAGAGGAAACTAGCCAAAAGCTGGAAGCAGGCCAGAGAAGCAGGTGTGGGTCCTACACTGGACCGGATGTGCAGGACAGGAAGGGGAGGCAGCCAGAGCCTCAGCAAAGAGCTGCTTCTGCATGCTGACTGTATCTTCCTTCTCTAGCAGTAGATCAGGGCCTCAATTTGAGGGTTGCCATGACAACTAAAGAATGTAATCCTTGGCACAAGACCTGGTATGCAGTAAGTGCTTACTACATGTAAGTTATTGTGGTAATTAAGCTTCTCAGGTTGAACTAAAAAGCTTAGGCCAGGGTGTGACTGTAGCTCAAGATGTATCCAAGGAATAGAACAGACTCTAAAAGCCAGGTAGCTACTTAATAAGTAGAAACATGCACCCATGAAGCAGAAAGTAATTTATAGCTATAATGGCAAGGTGTGACAGGGTACTACTGAGACATCAGGGAGCAGAGACCTCAGAGAAGAGAAAGACTGACCCATGGATTCTATCAAAGGACCAAACTGTCCACACCTTTACCCAGGCCCCACTAGAGCAGCTCTTAACATCACAGAAGGACAGCAGATTAGCACCTTAGGACCCAATGGCCAAACCACTTTATCCTCCCTCCAGTCCTAAGACCTACCATGGACAAATACATCTTTCCATGTAAAGGGTTTCTCTTCTCAACTCAAAATCTGAGCAGTAACCCTTCTCCTGTAAGAAAGCCTTCCTTCAGGGATATTGCAAGGGTGAAGTGTTGTGACATTCTCCTCTTTGGTCATTATCAATGAGGTATTTTGTGCATGTTGGTTCAATGAAGGACTGAATGAAATAATAAAAATCCTAAGGTTCTTCAGCATAGTACAGCACAACCGCAGCCAGGAAAGCCTCCCCTACACTCAGCACACAAATGTACACACTTCTTTCCTCATGCTAGTCATGACAGCTGAGAAGAAGAAAATGACTGAGTGTGGCTCTATAAAGAATGGACCTTGGAGTCCGAGAGTTCTGGGATTTAGGCTGTTCAAAGACTTATCAACTCTGTGCTCCAAGGGATGTCACATAATCTCTCCAAGTCTCGGTTTCCTCCTCTGTAAAATGTGCATAGTAGTAATAGCTACTTAGTAGGTCATATACATTCATTTAGTAACATTTTTAAAGGGCTTAGAAGGGTGCCTAGCACACAGAAAATACCCACATACAGGTCAAGCAGTAGTCAATAAAAATAAAACAGAAATCATCTTAGTTCTTTCCTTATATCCACTGTATCCCTTCAGACCTTCTCTGTGGACATATACTCTCCATGTCCTTACCTGTTTTTTTGTTTGTTTGGTTTTTTTTTTTTTTTGTCTTTTTGAGACAGGGTCCCACTGTGTAGTTCAGACTGGCCTTGAGCTCACTTTGTAGCCCAGGCTGGTCTTGAACTTGCAATGATCCTCCTGCCTCAGCCTCCTGAGTGCTGGGATTACAGGCGTGCACCACCACGCCCAGCTTTACTTGTTGTTTAAGCCAATTTCTTTTCTTTTTTTTTTTTTAAAAACAAGGTCTCACTATGTGAACTAGGTCTCACTAGTTCAGGCTGGCCTCGAACTCACAGCGATCTTCCTGCCTCACCCTTCCAAGTGCTGGGATTACAGGCATGCACTACCACATGTGGCTAAAGTAATTTCTTTAACTTTATTCTTTAATAAAAACTGGGTTCCAAGGGGTATTTTTTTTTTAACCTTTCAGTCTCTGGAGCAAACACCTGAGACCTATAACTGAAAGAAGAAATTTATCCATATGTGGTGGTGTACACTCTAGGAGGCTTAGGAAGGAGAACCACAGGTTCTAGCCAAGCCAGGACAATCTAGAGACTTAGTAAAACCCTGCCTCAAAATTTAAAACAGGGCTGGAGATGTAGCTCAGTGGCACAGCACCTTTCTGGCAAGCACGAGTTTGTGAATTCAATTCCCGGTACAAAAAAAATAAATAAATAACTAATACAGAAGTCTTGGGATGCCTCTCAGTGTGAAGGTGCTGGATTCAACCCCCAGTGTGAGGAAGGAGCTGAGAGATTTTTTAAATTTGGCTTATGCTTTCAGAGGTTTCTGTCCATGGTTGGCTGACTCCAGGACAGAAACAGCATGGTGGAGAGACTGGCAGAGTATAGTAACCGCTCAATTCAGAGCAGCCATGAAGCAAGGAGAAAGCAAAACAGCGGGGGAGGGGGGCAAACTTCCAAGTCGTGCTCTCAGTGACCAGCCTCCTTCAACCAGGTCCTAACAATACATTCAGCTGTGAATTTATAATCCACTTATGATTTCTTCTTCCAGGGGGATTTCTTTCAGGAGAATTCTTTCCTGATCTAAAATGTCCTTTGTGTGGGGCGACATTTTAGACCAAATCATAATAGAGACCAATCAGATCATAAGACTAGGTAGGCCCAGTAACCACCCATCCTAAAATGAGAGAAACACAAGTAAGATGGACAATAAACAGGAAGAAAGAGCAAAGCAAGATGCAGGGCAGGTGTCCCAGACCCCCATGTCACATTCCACTGTTTTACTTGTGCCTCTCCTCTGCTCACATATAGATTGTGAAGAGTAATTGCTTATGACAAGGGAAGTAGAGGGTAAAGTCATCCTTCAGGTCATGGATGATCTGAATGTATATATTGTACAAGGTAAAAGTAGGCAGTAGCTGCATTGCAAGACAGTGGTAAGGAAAAATCTTCCCACTGCGTAGAGCACTGGTTATCCATGCTATAAGTGAGGAGAAATGTTTCAAGGTTAGAATATAAGTAGACTCATTGGCCAGTGTCACAGATCACTGGGGACCTGTGCTAGTGCCTGGACAACCCAGGAAGCACCTACCCTGCCCCCAACTGATGTCACAGCCTACTGAGAACCAACACATGAGCCCAGAGGCCTAGGAAGTGTCCACCTCACCCCTAGGACTGAAGCAATGCCCTTCCACCAAGACTGGGTGAAAGACAGCTTTGGGTGATAGGCTAGAGAGAGCGAGAGCTAACTAGATCTCCTGGGATACCCTGGGAGGCTCAGGCTCAGACCAGGAAGATCATGGGTCCTGTATTCTGTTGTGGGAGCCCAGAATCAGGGGCAGTGATTGTCAGAGGGGATGGTCTTGAAGAAGAAGGTGTATAGACTAGTGGTATGTTTGAGTTGTGGCATTGCTGCCAACATCCAACAAAAATCAGTGCTCTGAATTACTATAGGTACACATCAGGGGGGCCTAATTGTCTTCACTAAAATCAGAATCCTCTTTGTTTTGGTAAAGGGCCATTCATGAGTGGTTCCTAGGCTTTGTCAATAACCAGTTGACATTTGATGCCATTGTTGTCACTGAATTTACTACCATAGACAAGATAACATAGTAGTCGCTGGCAACTGGTTTTTTCTCTATGCCAATAGGGATTGCCTAGGAAACATAAACAACACTGTAGCTCACTTCTGAAGAACATGGCACTGGGCCAAAGAATTTCCAAACCCCAGCACAACAAAGAAACAAACAAAAAATCAGAAACTTGAAAAGATAAGGCAACAAAATGCCTCCAAAAACTCCCAACTCCCCCAAATCAGTACAAGGAAGAATGAGGGGGAGGAAATCATAACTACACAGCCAGTAGGTCTGAAAGGGAACCAGTGGAAGTGAAACAGTTCTATAATGTGCTTGGCAAATTTAAAGAAGCTCTAACTACTCACATAATGACCACAATGAAGCAAATGATCAGTGAGTCTAGAGAAGACACTAACAAACAGCTAGTGGAGCTAAAGAAAATGACATAAGACATGAATGCCCAGCATGGAAAAGAATGAGTCCACTAGGGAGTTCCAAACGTAAGTCTGGGAGATTAAAAACATGACTGAAAGTATGGGTAGCAGAAGTGACTAACGTGAAGACAGAATGTCAGGCCAGGAGGATAGAGCTGTGGTCAATGATCAGTTAATGAGAGAGATGCCTGAAAAGCAACAAGGAAACATAAAAAATGGATCCAACAGCTCCTAGATGATGCAAAGAAGTATAACGTAAGAGTAATTAGAATTAGCAAAAGGGCAGAAGAAAGCACAAAAGAGCATCAACACATGTTTATACAAGTAACAGCAGAGGGGTGGGGATATAGCTCAGTGGAATAAGTGCCTGCCTGGCAAGCACAAGGTCCTAAGTTCAATCCCCAGTACCGCAGAAAACTTTCCAGACATGGAAAAAGAATTTAACATATGCATAAGCAAAGCATGTAGAACTCTGAATAGTCATGATCAGAAAAAAAGTCACTTCAAATAATAATTAAAATACCAGAAGTACAATATAAAAAATATAATCTTAGAAGGCTGCTACAGAAAAGAAACAAATCACATTCAAAGGAAAAACCTATCAAATTTACAACAGGTTTCTCTACACAAACCTTAAAGGCAAGGACAGCATAGAATGAAGAGTTTGAAGCACTTAAAGAAAACAATTTCCAATCCAGACTGTAATGGTCTGCGAAATTATCTTTCAAAATTGATGGAGAAATCAGATATTTCCAGCTGGGAATGGTGGCACATGTCTGTAATCTTAGCATACAGGAGGCTGAGGTAGGAGGATCAGTGTGAATTCCAGGCCACACTGATCATACATAGTGAGCTCAAGACCAGCCTGAATGACAGAGTAAGACCATCTCCAAAAACATTTCTTTGATTTTTATTCTATGTATTTCTTTTTGTGTTAAATGTGTTTCTTGTATACAGTATGTAGCTGGATATTTTTTCTTGATCCATTCTGCTAATCTGTCTTTTGATTGAAGAATTAAATCCACTTACATTTATAGTTACAATTGATAGATATTGACTTATTCCTGTCACTATTAACTTCATGGTGCTATTTTGCTTTCTTTTTCTTCTACTTAATTACTGTCCTTACCTGATGCATTCATTTTACTAGACCTTTTGGCAGACCTTTTACTAGACCTCTCTCTCTATGGATATCCTTCAAAATTTTTTGGAGTATTGGTTTGGTGGTCATAAATTTCTCTGTTTTTTTTTAATCATGAAAATATCTCTTTTTTTTGAGACAGGGTCTCACTATGTAGCCCAGTCTGACCTTCAGCTCACTGTGTAGCCTAGGCTGGCCTCAAACTCACATTGATCCTCCCACCTCAGCCTCAGTGTATTAATTTCCTGTTGCTCTTTTGCTCTCTTTCTCAACAGGTTTTTGATGTTCTCTGTGCTTTCTTCTGCCCTTTTGCTTTCCTGTTGCTGTTTTGCTTTCTTTTGGCTAAAAATCAAAGGGTGGAAAACAATATTCCATACAACAGAGACCCCAAAACAAGCAGAAGTAGCCATCCCATTTTCATACTAAATGGATTTCAAGCCAAAGCTGATCAAAAGAGACAATCCAGGACATTATGTATTGGTTAATGGAAATTTTCAACAGCAAAAGAATAATTACAAACATATATGTAGCAAGCCACAATTCACCTAACTTCATAAAATTCTAATGGACAGAAAAGATCGGATAAACATCAGTACAATTGTCGTGGATGATCTCAATACCACACTATCACAAATAGACAGATCAACTAAACAAAAACAACAACAAAGAAAGATTAGAGTTGAACCAAACCTTTGAACAAATGAACTTAATAGATGCATACAAAATGTTCCATCCAACAATAGAATGCACATTATTTTTGGCTGCACATGATATTGTCTCCAAAATAGGCCACATACTACTTAATAAAGCATGTCTATGGCTAAGTAAATGCAAAAGAATAAAAAATTTACCATGCATATTATCAAATCACAGTGCAATGAAACTAGAAATCAAGAGTAAAAGAATCCACAGAAGCTATACACACACATAGAAATTAAACAATATACTCTTGAATAATCAATGGATCACAGAGAAAATTAAGGAAGAAATAAGATAGTTCCTAAAATTAAATGATAATGCCAGTACAATGGTACATTGGTTTACAAACTTAATTCATTCTATGATTTTGAGGAAGAGGGCCATGGTCATATTTGTCACCTGATGTGGAGCTTGCAAATGGAAACAAAATTATGCCAAACACTTCTGTTCATGAACCAAATTGTATTGATATTGCAACATACTAGAACTTATGGGACACAATGAAAGTGGCCTGATTAGAGAAGTGGATTCTCACATCAGAAACACAGAATGAGCCCAAATAACCTAACTATGCATCTCAAGGTCTTAGAAAAACAAGAACAATCCCAACCCAGAGCTTGTACAAGGAAGGAAATTATAAAGAATAAAGCAAAAATGAATGAAATGGAGACTAAAAAAATAATATAAATAATCAATGAATCAAAGAACTGGTTCTTTAAAAGAATAAATAAAATACACACCTAGTCAACCTTGCCAAAAAAGTAAATAAAAGACACAAATTAATGTAATTAGAAATGAAAAAGGTGAAATCATAATGGGCACTGTTGAAATCCATAAAATTATTAGCAACTATTGTACTTCACAAACATATGCTGAACAACTGGAGAACTCAGAAGAATTGGAGAGATTCCTAGATACCAGAACTGAACCAAGATTTAAAAATCTTGAACAATCCAATAACAGGCAATGAAATTGACAGTAATAATAATTTTAAAAGCCTACCAAGAAAAGCACAGTATCTGATAGATTCCCAGATGAA
The DNA here is from genome assembly GCA_004027595.1 of Dinomys branickii. Classification (NCBI taxonomy): domain Eukaryota; kingdom Metazoa; phylum Chordata; class Mammalia; order Rodentia; family Dinomyidae; genus Dinomys; species Dinomys branickii. The sequence continues at coordinate 85,391 of PVLD010002972.1, forward strand.
CTCTACAGATGAAACTTCAGGAAAGATGTCATGCTAATACTCCTCAAACTTTTTAATGAAATCGAGAGAGAAGAAGTACTTCCAAAATCATTCTAGGAGGTAACACTATCCTGATCCCAAAATTAGATAAGAATCCAACCAAAAAAAGGAGAACTATAGGCCAATTTCTCTAATGAACATAGACGCAAAAATTCTTTACAAGATACTAGCAAACAGAATGTGACAAGTCACCAATAAGAACATATACCATGACCAAGTAGGCATCAACCCAGGGATGCGAGAATGGTTGAACACATGGAAGTCAATAAGTGTAATTTAGCACATAAACATAAACAAGGACAAAACTCACATGATCATCTCAATAGATTCAGAAAAAGCTTTTGACAAAATCCAACATCCATTCATGATTTTAAAGAAAACCTGAAGAAACCACCAGACTCCTAGAATTGATAACCACACTCATCAGTGTAACAGGATACAAATTAACATACAAAAACAAATAGCATTCCTATATACTAATAATGAACTCATTGAAAAAGAAATTAGGAAAACAAAGCAGGTGACGTCACATTACCGACTTGAAGTTTTATTATAAAGCTATTGTGGCAAAAACAGCACAGGGTGATACTGGCACAAAAACAAGCATGTGACTGAAAGGAGCAGAATAGAAGAACCAGAAACAACCCCAGGCACATAGAGCTATTTGATCTTTGACAAAGGAACCAAAAACATATACAGGAGGAAAGATTGGCTCTTTAATAAATGGTGCTGGTAAAACTGGTTATGTACACATAGAAGAGTGAGTCTAGACCTAAATATCCGACTATGTACTAAACTAAAATCAAAATGCATCAAAGATCTAAATGTTAAAACAGAAACACTTAATCTACTGGAAGATAAAATAGTACAACTCTCAAAGGGAGAGGGGAGGCTGAAAAAGAAGGATCACAGGGTTGAGCTCAGCCTGGGCAACTTAGCAATTTAAAAAGTCTTTGTCTCAAAACAGAACAAAATTAGAAAAGAAGTGTAGCTGGCAATGTAGCTTGGTGCAGAGGCCGTGGGTTCAATCCCAATACCACACACACACACACACAAAAACTTTTATATGTACATTTGGGCCAAGGGGTAGAAGCAGGAGTACCCCCTCTTAATCTCAGTGACCCACTTGTGGAAGCTGTGAAACTCTGGGACTTGCACATTGGTAAGAGCTGGTAAGAGAGGAGGACCCTTCTGTTGTTGGGAGACACAGCCAGAGTCCCAGTGATGCAAGTGAGACTGAATACAGTTATGCCTGTATTCTTCAGTTCCTTCATGTCAACAGACCCAATTACCTTAACAGAGGTAATTGACTCTGATTATAAGGATGCAGGAGGGCTGCTGTAATCCATTTGGTACTTGGGCCTCTGTTGGCATCATCCTGCTTTGTTAATGTATGGCCCAGGGCAACAGTCTCGGTTCATGAAGGGCCAGGTGACTAGTTTAAGGTACCTTGGGAAACTTAAGTCATGTCATAGGTTAAGCTACTATAACTGCCGCATCCAGCACAGCTCTTGGTCCTCCTCAGGGGGAGGACCGTGAAGAAATGAAAGCAAGAGTGAAAATGCAGAAAACTGGGGTCAGGCAGAACCTTCTCTCTTGGTTGGAGAAAATAACTGTCCAACAACTGCAGCACATTTGTTTATGCACTTGATAGGTTGGTGTTAGGTGAAAACCCTCTGCCTAACAACTTGTTCGCCTGGCTTACCTCAGGCACCCTGTGTCCTCAGGACTGGAACAGTTTGTTCACTTGGTTCACCTCGGGTGATCTGTGTTCTTGGCACTGGCCGTGCTCTCGCCCCACATGTGTGATTGATCTCCAGCTCAGCCACTCCTTACATATAACCAGATAAATATACTAGCTGAGGATAAGGGGAGTCTAGCATTATTAGTAGAAAAAGAATGTGATGAGTATAAATTGTGGCCCCAAGACCACAACAGTCAATAGATCATTCTGCAAAATCTTCCCCTCTAAATATCGCCTACAAACAGAGGCCCACCGAAATCCTGGAAGAGATGCTCTCAAGAATTTACATGAAAAAGTGAATCCAAGTGATCCTAGGGGAAAACGGCAGTGGATTCTACGATCTGATGCCTAAATCTACCTTCATAAGTGAAGGATTTAGCTGGGTGTAGTGGTACACTCCTATAATCCCGGCACTTTTGGAAACTGAGGTAAGAAGATAATAAGTTTGAGTCCACCTTGGGCAATGTAGGAAGACCCTGTTTCAAAAAACAAACAAAAAGTGCAGAGTATGTAGCTCAGTCTGCAGGTCCTGGGTTCAACCTCAAATACAGGAAGAAGAAAAAGGAGAGGATGAGGAGCGGGAGGGACTTACAAGTATTCCTCATATTCCTCCAGTTGCTGGGAGTACTGCTTATAGACAGTCCTTAACTGTTAGCCTTGCTGGGTGATCACTAGGCTAGGAAAACTTCCTTGGCTAAGGTCCTGTCTCCCTCCAGGGATAGTCCATATCCAATGACCAATCAACACTTGGGTATAAATATCCAGCCTGCTTGCCCTAAGTTTTGCACTCCAGGCTCTCAAGGTCTCTATATAATTGGCTGACACTTTGTTGGAACCATGTCTTGTGTCAATTTCTCCCTCAGCACCAATACTGTTTCCTCCATTTCCACTGGTGTCAATCCAGAAAACATTCTCAAATAGCCACCCAGAGGCTGAGAATCTCCTTCCTGGAGAGTACTACCTATAGTCACCAGTAAACAAAATATGACCTTGCTATGGTATGAATACACCCCCCCCACCAAATTCATATATTGAAAATCTCACTGTGAGGGTATTTGGAGACGTGGGTCTTTGCGATATGATTAGGTCATGAGGGTTATGGGATTGATATTAGTGCCTTCTATGAGGCTCATTTTTCCCCCCACTCGGAGCCATTGAGGACTCAGCAAGAAGAGAGCTGTCCATCTATGACCTAAGGAATGGGTCTTCACCAGACTGTGTCTCCCGGTGCGTGTATATTGGATTTCTGAGCCCCTGAAACTGTAAGCAATTTCTGTTGTCCATAGGCCAGCCAGTCCACAGTGTTTTGTAAAGCAGCCCAGATGTCCTAAGAATTTCTATTCACATTGAGCTTAAGTGCTAGTCAGGTAAACAGGCAAAAACCAATAAACATAATAAATAACTTATTAAATATGTTGGAAGATAGTAAGTTCCAAAAAAAAGAAAAAGTAGAGCAGGATAAAGAGATTGGTAAAACATGTTTTAGAGGGTGGCAGGCAGTATTAAATCAGACGTGAAGGAAAGTTCATTGAGAAGATGGTACTTTAGAAAAATTGAGGTAAAAGAACTGAACAAGTGGATACCTGAAATATTATATCAAAGGGACAGCAAGAGCACAAGTCTTAAGGCAGGAGCCAATGTGTTTCAGGAGCACCAAAGAGGCCAGGGAGGTCAGAATGAGGAAGAAGGGTGATTCAGTTATAGGAATAGAAGTTAGAGGAGAAATATGGGGATGGAGGGCTCAGATTATGTAGGCTACTCTGGGCCATTTATGGGTCATGGTAAAAGCTTTGAGTAGGAACTGTCTTCCTGATTCTCTACTGTTCTAGTTAGATGAGCTGCCACTCTGTGTTGTCACAGTCTCACGGACTTCCTCCATGGTAAATTTTGTTATATTCTATTGTGATTGCCACATTGTCTCAGCTACTTACTTAATTATGAGCTCCTGAGGATATACTATCATAGGGGACCATCAAGAGGGTGATCACTGTGAGAATGTGGATAGAAATAAAGAAATCAAAACATGTAACCACACAAGGAGATTCATGGAGATATTAACAAACTTTGAAAATTGGACATTGTGCAGGATACAATCTGGTTCTAGAAATTAGGTGGTTTCGTTGCTGCCTCTGAATTAAGCATTCATTAATTTCAATTCTTGTGTTTCATCATTATAATCACTCAGTATTCTGTCCTTGCTTCTACACTTCCTAACACTTTCATGAACGCATAGCCAAGCCAAAGACTGGCCATCCTTGGGTCAGATGTCCATCCCTCATCCACTAAGCTGAAGCCAAGGTTGTAAAGTTGTTTGATACTCCAAATGGTCACCTAGGCATAAGAAACTACCTAGGGCCCCTTCTCTTGGTAGGGCATTACTGCTGTAGATGCGGCAGTTAGTTAGAAGATAACAGATTCCTCCTTTTTTCTTTTTGAGAGAGAATCTCACTATGCAGTTCAGGCTGCCCTTGAACTTTCAGTGATCCTCCTGACTCAGCCTCCCAAGTGCTGGAATTACAGGTGTGTGCCACCACACCAGGTTTAGATCCTTCTTTATGACAGTTTAGTACAGTGATTGTCAAACAAGACACATCAATAAGTAAATCAGTCTTGTATAAAGTTCATCCCTCTAAAGGGCCCAGAAGAGAGCAGAAAACAATAATGATTTTCAAACAGAAAGCTAGTGCCTCCAGCTTAGAGCGGGGAGCATAGAGTAGTAGTTACACGTGTGAATTTTTGGCACAGGCTGCTTGAGTTCAAATTCCATCTCTGCTATCTAGCAACCACCTGATCTTAAGCAAGCTATGTAACTTGTCAAGATTTAGTTCTTGCATCTGTAACATGAGGTCACAAATGACCTTGAGTGTTGGGTACATTAAATGAAATAATAGATATAAAGTACTTCCCTACACTCCCAGCAAAGGTAATTCCTCAACAGATGCTAGTGCAGTTATATTCTTCTAGTGTAGCTATTTTCTGTGCTAATGAGCGTGGTGCTGTATGCCAAATCCTGGTCTGGAAGACAAAGGTCATACATTACCCTCAACTAAATGAAGCAAGTTCTTACCATTCAGAGAGCTTCCTAAACACATACCAGTTCTGAGACTGACAGGGTCGTGGTCAACTAGCTGAGCTCACTGTCTGACCCGCCCCCTCACCAGGTTCCAAGGAACCTGAAATTTATAGGTCATTCAAGCAATTGGGGCTGACTTTAGCAAACCAAGCCATTACGAAGGGTGTGTCTCAAAACCTTTCTGATCAGTTATAAATGTATTAGTTATAGGACAAGCAGGCTGTTATACCTCCCAGCCCTCCATATCCTGATGGAGTGTCCAGGTAAAATATTGGAGAAGGGGTGGGGAGGAGGGGAAAAGAAGAGAGAGGAGGGGAGAGGAGGGGAGATGAGGGAAGAGGAGGGGAGAGGGGGAATAAGTTTGCATTGACCACAGTCAAGGATTTTATAAATTATAACTCAGTATGTAACAGAGATAATCAGTGTATCCAACATGGAGAAGCCCTCTGGTCACCACCGGAAGGCACAAAGGGATCAGTAACAGGGTCAAGATGGAAACATATCTGTGCATTTATGTGAATATAGACATGTGAGTTTGGGGTTCATTCAGGGCAAGGGCAAAGTCCAGCCCTAGTACCCTGCTGACCCCCTCTCCAGGTCAGCAAACAAGGGAAACAGAGCCTGCAGCTCCTCTTTGGGACCTACCTACAATGGAAGGGCTCCACTGAAAGAAGTGTTGAGAAGCTTTGTTACAGGAATAACAGTGGCTCCGTTGGGACATTTTGAGTCAGAAAGGTAACGGGCCGGGAGGAGGAATGGAGAAGGCAGAGGGCAGATGGTACCCCTGCTGCAAGCAGGACCCTCAGCACACTAAGGAAAGAACGAGAGTGCCGTCGTGGTGTCCTTAGCAGGAGTCGAACAGCTTCCCTTATGACTTTCAGGAGCAGTGAGGCCCACGTTTGGGTTTCCCCCAGGTGGTCTGCTACGAAGCCTTCCTCCCTGCCTGCTGACCTGAGGAGCATCCCGTGACCTCAGGAGGGGCAGTGCCAGCTCCTGCTTCCTATGCCCAGCACCTGGGGGCTTCAGACACCCTTGTCAAGGGAGAAGTTTTTATCCAGAAGACCAATTTTCTCTTCCCCCACTAATCCCTCCCCCCCCCCCCCCCCCCCCCCCCCCCCCCCCCCGTGAATCCCTTTTGAGGAAATGGTAGTGTCTCAAGCACCACCAGGGGGCACTAAGGCCTCTAAGCACCAGGGGCCAAGAAAAACTGAACTCCCCGGCCGCGTGGAGGCGCCAGATCTGGGTGCAGAGGCTCCGCCAGCGAGTCCTTGGCGACGAGGAGTCTCCAGGGAGACTGTGCGGCTTGGCTGATCTAATGAGAAAGGAGAAGACTGGGCCAAAGAGCCCTATTTCTGTCCAGCCCTACACTACCTGCCATAAAATTAAATGATCACAATGAGTACATTAATTACCTGACACAAATGCTTTAACATAACAAAATTATTAGCTATTCTAGATTTAGTGTTTGTACAGCACTTTATATTTGCAAGGGCGTTGCAATAACTTACCAGGCTGAGGATGTATTTCCGGGCCCGAAGGACATCCTAAAGGGTTTTTTCTGGTCAGCCCCTGCCACCGCTGTCTGGCCCCTGCCACAGCTGGTCCCTCCCCCTTCTTACCTATAAGATTGGTTTTCTTCTGTTCCAGCTGCTGCCTGCCATCTCCTCCTGGAAGGCCCCTCATCCGCTCACCGGATCTCTTTTACTTCCCGAGTCATTTGCCCAACTTTTCTCCCCAATCCTGCATCAGAATTCAAGGGCTCAAGGTGGCAGCCCCCAGTGGGCCTAACTTTGGAGTTCAGTCAGTCCCGTTCCTGTTCTTCTGTCTGCTGCTCCAAGTGTGGACACATGATGGGCTCTGAGTGGGGCTCTGAGTTTGGGGCCTGCTGCCGTTCCGACTCCTCAAGAATTGACTGCGTGTGACGCTGAAACACTTGCAGAATATTCACTGCACGCACATCAGAGCAAACCCTGGACCCTGGAGGAGTGTGGCATCGAGGAGGCTCGCCTCTGTGGAGATTCCATTCCACACTGGATGGAGTAGTGTAGGAAATCTCACTAGTAAAACTTGTTGCAGTTGGTTTGGGTGTGAAATCTGCTTTCCGGGCAGGGAGATCAAAAGCTCAGTTGATGGATGTCTGTATACCCAGCTCTCCTCGCTTGCTTTCATCTTCCTTCCAGAAAGAGGAGTAAACATTCAGCTAGTGAGCACTGTAGGTGTTCTCTTAAGGAGTGTGAAGGAATATCATTGAAAGCAGACAAGACCACCAATGAAGGTGTCCATGGGGATCTGGAGGGGGAATCAAAATGAAGGGCATTTGCTGCAGCAGTTCCAGAATTTCTGATGGGAAGGTCTTTGGGGGCAGTAGCAATTTGGCTGGAAGGCCACTAGGGAGACTTACTTTGAAACTGTATTTGTATAACTGGTATGATACAGATGAATAACGTTTTCTAACATGCTTTTAGTCATACTTTATGACAGTTGAGAAGTGCCAGTTTTCTGTACACAGGGTATCGTGATGTGTGGTGCAGCGGTTAACAGCAGGACTCGGGAACAGGACTGCTTGGGGTCACACGTCAGCTTCACCATTATTGAGCAGGTGGGTAAGCTAAGGCAAGTGCTTTAGCTTCTCTATGACTCAGTTTCTTCATCTATAAGATGTAGGTAACTATTGACTTGAGGTAGATGCTATACAATCCACCTAAAGCACTTAGCATATATTAAGTGCTCATAGAGGGTTAGCTGCTGTTGTTTAAAATGTAATGTAAATGGGAAGTGTTTAATGTAAATGGGAAAGACTTGGGAGAGCCCTGGAGGTAGGGTGACATACTGAGCATTTGAGAGTAAATTTCCAAGTCTTTCAAAATGAAGAGACAGAGAAAGATTCAAGAGTCATTTAGGCTGGAAGTGGTTGTATAGAGTATGGTGCTGAAATTCCTGGTAAAGTCCAAACAACTCTACTCCAAATGGACCATGGGGAGAAAAGATTGAGTTTCAGATGATTGAGGACCTTCTGCCTTTTGGTACGCTTTGTGGCAGAGATGAGCTACCTAACAACTCCTCAGACTGGACCAGATGTTGCACCTGGGAGAGTAGGGAGAATGGTTTCTTTTCTTGCTTTTCCAGGCAGTTTGGGGTATCTGTGGAAGGAGGCCCCAGAAGAGGTAGGAAGTACAGTCTATCAATATGGTGGGAAAGAAGCACTGCACCCCCAGCACCCACCTGGGCATAAGGCTTCAACAGGAATCTCCTGGATCAGCTGGCCTCCGTGCTGGTGGGCTAAGTCTCTTCCCATCTTCCTGCCCTCTGGCTCTCAAACTTACAGGCTTCATACTGTGATCACACTAGGGGAGCAGACATTCAGCTCTGTAGCACTGATCTAAATGAGTAATGGGCTGGGGGTGAGTCTGGCATGTGAGGAAACCTGGCCCCTGGCTGGATCAGGAAGTCCTATGCCCATAACCTCCCAATTCAGCAAGATCAGGAATTCTCACAAGGTTCCCTGAGAGTTTCTTCCATTCACAAGCCCACTTGAGATTCTATCTCTTTTTGTGGCAGCCACCCAGAGAATGAAAGCAGGGCTGAACTCCAAGGTTTTGTTATGACTGCTGTTAGTCCTGGGGCCTTAACATTGAGGATGAGGGCTGGGGATATAGTTTCAGTGGCATAAGCGTATGCCTGGCAAGTGCAAGGTCCTGTGTTCAATCCCAAGTATCACCAAAAAAAAAAACAACATTGAGGATGAACCTACTAATTCCTCTTCTTCTCCCATCTGCTCCAGACTCAGAATCAGCTCACCCACTATGTTAGTGAGCAAAAGGATATGAAGGTATTTCTTCCTTACAACCACATTTCTAGATAGACCTTGGACTAAGAATAAAGAAACTAACAGAAGACTTCTGACCACCTTACATGACCAGTCCTCTGACCTAGGGGCCATCAAAACATGACTCCTTGAGTAAGAAAAAATGGAATTTGTGTGTATTTCTAATGTAAAAAAGAATTTGATTTTATTGATATTTATTGTACATATTGAGACTAAATATTGTACATACTGAGTACTTTCACTTGGCAAGTCATTTTGTCGCTAGTCATATAAGAGACCTGATACATTCTTGGGGGAGATGAGGATGTTGGAAAATTCAAACTTTCCCAATAGACGAGTAACTGAGTCTGCTGAGACAAATGACCAATGGGTAGATTAGTAGAAGAAAAACCATATACGTTTATTAACATGCATATGTGCATGGAAACCATACAAACTATGAAACTCAAAGAAGGGCAAAAGACTAGGGCTGAAATTTCTTCACAAGAGAGTGAAATGTAGGCAACTTTGGAGGGGTAGTGAATGGTCTCTAGGGGAGAGAATGGGCCTAGCAAACAGACAATGCCCTGGGATAAAGTTCCTCTGGGCTCTAGGCATTTGATTTTCAGTCTCTTCTTTGATAAAGTTTAACTCTCTTTGGTTAATGAAATTCTAGCAAGAAATTTTGAGGAAATTATGTTCCTCTTGGTTATTTTTTATTTTGAGGCAACTAAGTCACTAAATTGCCCAGGCCTGGGTCAAATTTGTGACTCTTACCTGCCTCAGTCTCCCAGAATGCTAGGATTAGAAGCTTGTGCCACCATCACTGGCTGTGGTTTTGATCTTTAGGTAAGTAAAGGAACTGCACAGAGTCAGCCTCTGCATTTCTGTCCTCCAGGTATTCTCAGTTTAAAGTCCAAAGTGGCGTATTTGGGGGTGTTTTTTCTGAGCCCCCAAAAGACCTCATAAATCTGAAGGTTGACAGTGGTGCTTACAACGCATTGCAGTTAACATGTGCCCAGTGAAGTGACTTTTCTGGTTGTAGTAACTAGTTTTTAAACCATCTGTCCATTCTGTCTGTAAAGAATGGACAGATGGTTTGAAAAGATTTCTGCAACAAAACATCTAACAATAATACCTAAGGAATAGGAGCATGAGAAATCACTTCTGTTCCTAGTAGGAACTCCAAGTCATGTTACTAGATAAAAATAATTATAAGTTAATCAGATCTGATAAGAAGTCAGCAAAGGACTGGGGATATAGCTCAGTGGAATAAGCTCCTGCCTGGCAAGTGCAAGGTCCTGAGTTCAATCCCTAGTACTGCAGGGAAGAAAATAAAGTCAGTAAAATCTCTTTGAAAATACAAAGAGAAATATTTCAAGTATAGATGCACATATATTACCATGAATTCTTCCTTGTGTATACATTGTACCTTGATATATTAACCAACGATGGCAATGTATAAATGAATATATGTATTTGAGGGGAGAGTGTTTTTTTACTGGTAAGTGTACATAATCATGACATTTAGAGGCCATTATTTCAGCTTATCTTTGGCTCAGGTTTTGTCATAAAATAAGCATGATTATCATTTTTCAGAAAAACAAGAAGAAATTTCACTTCTCTTAATTTGTTATATTTTCTTTAGTGTCTGTTCTGTCATTTTCTATATATGAAAACTTACCTACCACTTGGGAGGCTGACGCAGGAGGATCACTGCAAGTTCAAGGCCAGCCTGGGCTACAAAGTGTGTTCAAGGCCAATTTGAACTGCACAGTGAAATCTTGTCTCAAAAAGAAAGAAAGAAAAGAAAACTTATACAACTAAAACTCTGAGATAGGTGGGGCTGTATGAACCTATAGTCCTGGCTAGTTGAGACTGAGGCAGGAATTTAAGACTAGCTTGAGTTCAGGAATTCAAGGCTAGCTTGGGCAACATAGTGAGACACTCTCTCTTTTTTGTAAAACATTCTGAACCTTGTTTTCCTTATCTATAGATCATTCTAAAGTTGTTATAAAGGTTAAATAAAAAGGTTTAAATATCTGCCACACTGTAGACCTTCAGTAAGTGGTTACATTTTTACAAAGAAAAATATTGCTAAATGAAATTATTAGGATTAATAGAAGAATTCAATAAACAATATTCTGACAGAAAAAAAAATTTAAGTCCCAGAAAGTATAGTACCAACTCGCTTGGAAATTTCTATGTTAGTTGAAGGTAACCACTTAAGAACTGGGTGTGGTGGCACACCTGAAACTTCAGCTCTCTGAAGGCTGAGGCAGGAGGATCTTGGAGAGTTCAAGGCCAGCCTGAGCTACATAGTGAGTTCAAGGCCAATCTGGAATACACAATAAGACCCTGTCTCAAAAATTCCAAGAACAAAAGAAATTAATCACTTAATAAGCATTCATCAAACACCTCCATGCCCAACTAAGTACTGAGAATGAAAAGATGAATATGCTGTGGAACGTGCACTCTAGAACTTAGAACTGGTCTTTACAGACTGTTGAAACAGCTGCCTGCCTGCTCTCCTGGCCTTCCATGTCCCCCACTGTTCCCTGGCTCCAGCTCTTACCAGCATGTGTATGACAAACCAATCTTCCTCATCCCCGTCATCCTTCCATTCTACAATAATTTTCTTGTACTATCAACTTTCATCTGTTACATGCCATCTTGTCTTGCTCAGTAATTTTCCTTCAAGTTAGTCTTACGTTTCCAGCTGAACTGTTGTAGTTAGTACTTAGAACTCACAGTAAGGTTGCCCTTGAGAGAATTTAACTTAATGAACAGGTGATGAAAGGAACCCAGTGTCTCCTAGAGCCTTGCTCTTTGACTACTAATCCGTGATGTTAATACATCGAAGGAAAGAAAGCCTCAGTGGGCTCTGCAGTGCCTTGGAATCAAGGAAATCCAGAGAGACAAACGTTGGCTGAATGCATATAGCACTGCCCATGGGAGAAAGATGCTGAATATAAGGAAGTGTGGGCATTTCAACTGTTAGCCTTCATGACTACTCATTTCCTCTGACGGATGAGATGCCCTGCCCCATGTAGGTTATACTTCTCTAGTTGAAATCCCCAACATTCTTCTCATCTTTCATCCTGGATGAAATAGTCTTCTCTTTTTATCACTAGTTCGGGGAACACTGTCAGAGTGCTGGGTTATGAATTGTCGTCAGATACCTACAGACTCAGGTGAGTGGTCATTGACAAGGTCGCAAACTCTCTGGTCAGTGGAAAATTGTAATTCCACTATAACTAATCAGCTGGTATTATATTTACACTTTCAAGTTTGTTCCTTGTGACTCTGATAATCTAAATTTTAAACCAGGCATGGTGGTGCACCCCTGTAATCCCAGCCTTTGGGAGGCTGAGGCAAAAGAATTGCTGCAAGTTCGAGGACAGTCTGGGCTATGTAGTGAGTTCAGGGGCAACATGAACTATACAGTGAGACCTGTCTCAAAAAAAATTTAAAATAAAGATAAATTTTATACTCTTAGCTTATATAAATCTGATAACTAAGTAAAAATCTAAATAAAAAGATGAAATTACAGGCCAGGAGAAAATCTAGCAGGATATTTCTTTAAATTTATGGTTGAAATGGTCCTTTTAATTAGAATATAACACCTAGAAGCTATAAAACAATGAAGCTAAAATTTCAAACTATAGAAAGAAAAAATATTTAAACAAATTTGAAAGACATGATAGACAGAGATCATATGTTTGCAACATGTATCATAAACAAAGGTCTGCTAAGTACAATATATGGAGAGGTCCTACTAATAAGTAAGGAAATGGTAGCTCCCACAAAACCTGGGCAAATGATATGAGTAAAGAAAGGCACAGAAAATATGTCCAGTACTAATATGTCTAATAAACATTTAATGGTGTTCAAGTTCACTTTTCACTAAGGAAATGACATTAAAATAAGTCATACACACCTTCCATTAGATATCTATGTGTCTACATCTAGCTAGCTAGCTAGCTAGCATCTATCTAGCATCCGTCATCTCTCACTGGGGATTGAACACAGGGTTTCGTACATGTTAGGCAAGCTCTTTACCCCAAGCTACATCCTCAGCCCAAGGTTAATATAATTTTTTAGAAATCTATGAAGTAGTGTCGAAGTATAGGCAGCTCTAACAGAAAGCTAGATGAAGTAGTTTATGAACAACAAAAATTTACTTCCCACAGTTTTCAAGGCTGGAAGTCTGAGATCAGGATACCAGCATGTCTGAGTCCTGGTGTGGGCTCACCGAGAGCAGAGCTGTAGAGAGCTGACTTCTTACTTCATCTTAACTGAACAGAAAGAGGGCAAGGGAACTAACTCTCTAGGGTGTCTTCTGTAAATGACTAATTACATATCTCCTGAAGGGCTCACCTAACCTGTCACGCTGAGGGTTTGAATTTCAACATATGAGTGGGAGGGCAGGGACACACATATTCAATCCACAGCACTGCTATTTAACTGAAAAGGGATAGTGTCTTTAAGACAATTATTAATGGGATATACATGGATGGGCTTCTTTTTTGAGGACCATTGGGAAGTATTGATTAAAATGTGACTCTTGCTAGTACACTTAAAGGACAATTTGGCTAAGAACAAAGTTCATGAATGTCATCTTCTCAGAATCTTAAAGTCAGCACTCCACTGTTCGCCTGATGTTTAGTTTTGCTTTGGATCTTTTAGTCTTATATCATCTTCATTCATCTTTTGGTTGGCTTGACTCTATCGCAAGTAATTTTTTTCCACCAGGAAGGTTTCTTATGTTCTTTATACTCCAAATTCCTGCTTATTTGGGAATGTCTGTCTTTGGCTTGTTTATGTAAACAACAACTTGACCAAGTATAATACTGTTAGACTCACTCTTTTTGCCTTGAAACTCAGCCATCAAATGTTACTGTGGAGATGTCTGAGATTGGCTGACCCTTCTTTTTAGGTGATCTGCTTTTTCTGCTTGGATAATTGTGGAAGTCCTTCTTCATCCTTACTGTTGAACAGTTTAACCAAGAGATGTCTTGGTTTCAACTGATCATCATCGATTTTTCTTAGAACACAGCATCTTCCTGCCGGGCGTGGTGGTGCCCTCCTGTAATCCCAGCACTCTGGAGGCCGAGGCAGGAGGATTGTTGCAAGTTCGAGACCAGCCTGGGCTACAAAGTGAACTCTAGGCCAGCCTGAACTGCATAGCAAAACCCTGTCTCAAAAAGACAAAAAAACAAAACAAAACAAAACAAAACAAAACCTTCCTTTAATGTATAGATTAAGTTCTCCATAGTTCTTTACATTAAGAAAATTTTCTGTTACATATTAAATACCTTCTCTCTTTAGTTTGTTTAACTTGCCTGTGGTGTGTTAGTCAGCTTCTTTTGTTACTGGAACCAAATGCCTGATGCACACAATTTAAAGGAGGAAAGGGTTATTTTGGCTTGTGGTTTCAGAGGCTTCAGTCCATGGTGGGCTGGCTCCATGCCAGAGAAACATCATGGCAAAAGGACATGGAGCAGAGCTGCTCACTTCATGGCAGGTAAGAAGCAGAGAGAACAAGGAAAAGCTAGGGTGACAGGGAGGGGCTGGTGCCAAGAATGTACCTTTCGATGCCACACTTCAGGGACCTACTTCCTCCAACCGGGCTCAGCCTCCTAATAGCCCACTCAGGTATGAATTCACTAGGCGGTTAACTCATTGGTGAGGTGAGCACATTCACATGATCTGATCACTTTCTACAGTCTCCACCTCTGAATACGTGAGCCTTTTGGGGACGTGTTTATTCCAAACTATAACATATGACTATTTCATCTTTATGTGTTTTCTGTATTTTTAAATCTTCTTTCAGATTTTTTTTTAGCCAACAGATTTTTGTTCTCTCATCTGCTATAATTAAACCAAAACTTCCTTCATTTATTTTTGTTGTATAACAGTACCGATTAGATCTTTAATTTGATTTCACTGCTCTATAATATCTTCTGTCAACTTACTTTTCTGTTTTCCTCTGGCCATATTTTCCCCAGTGCTGTCTTTTTAACCTATTTTTTTGCATCCCATGATTCCTTTACTTTCTTCTTTCTCCTTTTCAATTGCTGTATTGTGTTTGTACATTTACCATGTGGATATTATGGAAGAGTTTCATATGATACTGGTCCAATCTTGTTCAGTTTTGGAAGCGGACACATATGCAAGCAAGGCCAGATAGAATTCTAAGACGATTGATCAATGGATGATGCCTCTTTTATTGCCTTGATTTAGAATGATCAAAAGTGTTTCATGTAATGCTGGGGAGAGCAATCATGTCCTCACCCTCACTGTACATCCCCACACTACAGATTTGTACATAGATTATCCTAGTCCAAACTAGGAAACTGAAACTAGCTTTTAGAGGAAAACAAATTCCACTTCTGCTGTCCCTTCTTCAGCGAAGCTTTCTCTGATTACCATTCTGTGATGGCTTGTGTCTAGCTGTCCCCCCAAAGCCTCATGCAGTCATAGATGGGGCTTTTTCAGAGGTTGCTGGATCTAGAGTGTATGATGCTGGGATCAAGGATATGTAACTACTAAATCAATCCACTGGTTGGTTTGGCACCCACTCTACACCCAGATGGCATATCAAAGGGGTAGAAAGAAGTGCCAGGGCCTGCCATGAACTGTTTCTCCTCTGCAACACCAGTCTTCCATGTCACCCTTCCGTGGAGCCAGCCAACTACAGACTGAAACCTCTATAAACTGCAAACTGAAATAAACCTTTCTTCCTTTAACTGTGAATGCATGAATTTTGCCTCAGCAATGAGAAAAGTAACTAAGACATCTTCCTAAAGATATCTCTGTCCTAGTTACTCTATTGCAATATCTCTGAGGAGGTCTTTTTATGTCCTCGAAGCACTTGTCACCATTTTAGAGTATTTTATTGGCTTATTTAATGTCTCTCTGACAATTGGAATGTAAGCTCCATGAGAGAGGGAACCTGGTCTCTCTTTAAATTTTTGTATCCCTAACATCAAGAACAAGGCTAAAGAAGATTTTTATTATAATAAATACATATTTATAATTTTATTATAACATATGCTGTGAACAGTCTTGGCACACATCTTTTGAACAATTAAAATGATCTCTTTAGAGTACATTTCTAGAAGACAGATTACTATATTAAGAGGTATATCCATTAGATATCGCCAACTCTTTCCAGAAAGGTGATTGAAAGTTGTAGTACCATAGAGTCAGGTGGTGCACGCCTATTATCCTAACACTTGGGAGGCTGAGGCAGGAGGGTTACTGTGAGCTCAAGTCTTCTCTGGGCTACATAGTGTGTCCAAGTCAGCCTGAACTACATGGTAAGATCCTGTCTCAACAAAACACAAAAAAAATTTAAAAGTAAAGTTATACTACCACAAAAATGCAGGTTTAATGCCCATTTTTCTTACCTTCAGTGGATTTAGTCAACCTTCTTAATTTTTCAATACATACATAAAATATAAAGTACATGGTTTTATTTGTATTTTTCTTTGCTTTATTTGTGCCCTTTCTGTTACACATTTGTAGTTCTTACTTTGTGAATTATCTATTCATGAAGTTTAACCATTTTCTATCACATTGTTAACTTTTTCTTGTTGACTTGTAAGAGCTAATTAGGGAGGGGAAGATAAAGTAAAAAGAATTAAGATGTGTTATGTACATGTATGAACTCTCCACAAAGAATGTAATCATTATGTACTGCAAACATACGCTAATAAAAATTTAAAAATATAAGTCAATTAAATATTTGTTATTAGCTGTTTTAAATTAAGTATTACAAAGAGTTTTCCTACTTATTATTTGTCTCGCAATCTTGTTCATTATTTTTAAACAAGGCAGAATGTTTACATTTAGTTAATATTTTCCCTTTATAACTTCTGGTTTGGGGGACATGTTTTGAAAGGCCTTCTTCACCTCCCAAGATCATACAAATATTTACCCACTTTTTTAGTGTTTTTTACAATTTCATTTTTTTTCTTTGAGTCTAGAAGTAAGATGAGGGGCCAAGGTTTTATTTCTGTGGCATAAGCGCCTGCCTGGCAAGCGAAATATCCTGAGTTCAATTCCCAGCACCAAAATAAAATAAAATAAAATAGTTAGATAGAAGTAAGATAGGGATAGAATCTTTTAAATGACTGTCCTGTTATTCCATAATCATTCCACTGATAAGCATTTCAGTGCCAGGCACTTTCTAAATCCTTTACACACCTAATCTAGCTCAATACTTACATAAAGTGATAAAATCAGATTTGCGTTTAAAACATACATACAAACACACATGCAAGTCTTTTTAATTCAGAAAATAGGTGGTGGGGTATATTAGGTTACTCCAGAGAAACAGAACAAGTAGGATTTCCATAGATATTTAAGAAGGAATCTTTTACAGAATTGGTTCACATGATTACAAAAGCCAAGAAGTCTCATGACATGCCCTTTGCAAGCTGGTGGTTTAATTCTGTCTCAGTCCAAAAGCCTGAGAACTGGGAAAGGCAATGGTTTTCAGTACTGGAGTCTGAAGGCCTGGGAATGCAGAATTCTGATGTCTGAGTGTAGTAGAAGTTGGATGTCTAATCGCAGTAAAAGAAGAACTTCCTCCTTCACCGTTTTCTTCCATCTGGGCCCTCCATGGACTGGATGATGCCAACCCACATCGGTGAGGGCAGATCTTTACTGAGCTTACTAATTCAAATGTTGATCTCATTCCAGAAACAGTCTCACAAAAACACCAAGAAATAATATTTTGCCAGCTATTTGAGTATCCTTCAGGCCAAGTCAGGCTAATACCTAAAATTAGCTGGCACAGTGGGCAAGAGAATAGTCACAAGGAGATCAGTTATTAAAGTGACCGAGGCAAGTGGCTTCTTTGAAACATTATATTCTAGCACCTTACAGTTCACGGCTCCTGGTAGGTATTGGGTGGCATGAAAAACGTTAGTGTGTTGGGCATGGTGGTGCATGCCTGTAATCCCAGCACTCAGGAGGATTAGGCAGGAGGACTGCCATGAATTCAAGGCCAGCCGGCACTGCATAGTGAGACCCTGTCTCCAAACAAAACAAAACAAAATAAAACAAAAACAGAAAAATGTTAGTGACTTAGACTAGGAAAGTAAATGAACTTATTGAATAAAGATATCAAAGATTTTGACCAGGAAGGCAGTAGTAGAGGTGTAGAAAGATGAAAAGCTTGAGAAAGTTTAGAGACTTTAGAAGCTTTGTGATTATTCATAAACGAGGAGAAATGAAAAAGGGAAATGTCAAGGATGTTTCAGATTTCTGGAAGACAGATTTAGTGGGTAAGTGATGTGTTTACTTTTAAACATGCTGAGTCAAAGGTACCTTGGAGATAAACATTTGAAGATGTCAAGTAAGGAGTTAGATAGATATACCCACCTATAACTTCAACAACAAAGAATAAATTTGAGGAGTATTTGTAAACCAGTGGTAATCGAATCCATGGGAAGAGTTGGGACTATTGAATGAAAACCAGAGAGCTCTTAGGACAGATCCCTGAAAACCAATATTCACAGGTTTAGCAGCAGAGGAGGGTGGAGTCATAAGTGTCTGCAAAAGGGCTGCCAGAGAAGTAGGAGCAATTGGGGGAATGTGACGCTTTAGGAGATCTTCAAGGAGAAAGCTCAGAGTGATTCTAACAGAGTAAATGAAATGATGGACTGTGGACTCTAACTAGGTGCACAGGGACACGAAGACGAGAAAACAGTAATAGAAAGTGAAAGGGCCAAGAAAATAGTGGGAAAAAGGAAGGAAGGGTAAAGCAAGAAGAGAAAATAGAAATATATACAAAAGATAGTTAAAATAGTTATACTACTAACTTCTCTCAGTTCATTGAAAGGATAGATTTGTGCAAATATTGTTCAGACTATTAAATGCTGATATACTCTGTGTAATAGTTTAAAGATAACAGCACGCAGTGTATTAACCATTGTTACCCTCCTATCATATTGTTTTGCAATTTTGCTTTTGCTTTTTTGTTTCTTTTTCTTTAAAATAAAAAAATTTTTTAAAAAGAAAATAGCATTCAACTGAAAAGGAAGAATAGTTGAAATCAGACAAGCTTAATAAGCAAGAAATTTAGGGGACTGAGGTCAGGAAGTGAACCGTTCAAGTCAGTGACTTAGAAGCAGAGAAAGTAGAGGAATTTGAGGTCATAACGGGAAGACCCTCCCCTTATGGGTGATTCTGAGGGCCTGAGGGCCTGAGTAGCACTGTGGGAGAACACTGGAGATCAGGTAGCTCTTTCATGCAGACTCTGAAGTCACTTATAATGATGGCAGTACATGTGGGACAGAAGACAATAGGCCAAATGCCAGGGTCTTCTGTGAGCAAAAAGGAGCAAATAGAAGGAGTGTGCAGTGGCCAATCAAGGAGTGGGCAGTGGGGGTTTATACAAGGGGTGGGGAAACAGGGGCTCTAAGTGACACTGGGAGGACCTCAGTTCCTGACATGTGTAGATTAGGGAGAGGTGAGCCAGCTTCCCTGGAGGGAGCTTCAGGGAAAGCAGCACGGACAGATCCAAGTTTAGACTGGGCAAGAAGAGGAAGGCACACTTAGGAAGTGTTCCAGGGTGTAAAGGAGGTTGGAATTCCAAAGGGCAAATCGAAGGTTTTGTCAGAGAAGAAAGAGAAGGACTATATTAGGTGTAAGGAATTGTGGAGTACCTGACACATCTTAATTCTGTTTATCCCCTTATCCCCCCTCCCTCCCCCTCCATGTCTTCACTGCCATATGCTGAAGATCAATCTCATTATTTCCTATTGTCTATCTTTTGTTTTCCTCATGATTTCTATTTTGGGTTTCTCTTTTGTGTGTGTGTGTGTGTGTGTGTGTGTGTGTGTGTGTGTGTGTGTGTCTTTTGAAACAGGGTCTCACTTTGCAGTTCAGCCTGGTCTTGAGCTCACTTTGTAGCCCAGACTGGTCTTGAACTCATGATGATCCTCCTGCCTCAGCCTCTCAAGCGCTGGGATTACAAGCATGTGCCCCCACGCCCGGCTACTTTGGGTTTCTCGTATAAGAGAAACCATGAGATATTTGAGCTGTATGTCTGATTTATTTCACTTAACATTATTATGATCTCAAGGTGCATCCATTTTCTAACTAATAACTCAAGTTTATCCTTTATGGCAGAATAATGTGCCACTGTGTATAAATGTTACATTTTCTGGATCTATTCTGTTGTTGGACACATAGGCCACTTCCAAGATTTAGCCATTATTTTTGTTTGTTTTTTGAGACAGGGTCTCACTACACAGCCCAGGTTAGCCTCCTGCCTCAGCCTCCTGTGTGCTAGGATTACAGATGTGCAGTACCATGTCTGGCAAGATTTAGCTATTGTAAGTTTTGCTGCTATAAACATGAGTATGCATGTATCACTGTAATATAATGTCTTTAACTCTTTCAGGAAGATACCTACAAGGGGAGTATAGATAGGTCAAATGGAACTTCTATTTTTAGTTGTTTGAGGAATCTCCACATTGATTTCCGTAGTCGTTACACAAGTTTACACTTCCACCAACAGTGAAGAAGGGTTCCTTTTCCCCCCTACTGCCTTTCCAGCATTTGTTATTACATGTTTTCCTGAAGATTGCCATTCACTCTGGAGTAAGATGAAATGTCGGTGTTGTTTTAATTTGCATTTCTCAAATGGTCAGCAAAGCCAAACATTATTTCATGTATTTATTGGCCATTTGTACTTCTTCTGTGAAGTATATATTCATTTCAGTTGCCCAATTTTAATTGAGCCTCTTAATTTGGGGGTCCAATTTTTTTGAGTTCATTATATATTCTTTTTTGGTACCAAATCATGCTCAGGACCTTGTGCTTGCCAGACAGGCGCTGTGCCACTGAGCTGTATCCCAGGCCCTTTATGTTCTAGATATTTGTCCTTTGTCTGAGGAATAGCTGGCAAAATATTTGCCCATTCTGTAGGTTGTCTCTTCACTGTTTGCTGTTTTCTTTACTGTGAAAGATTTAAAATTGGAATGGTTGGGTGATTTGCCCCAGATTTGATTCTTATTTTACCATAAGAATGTATTATTATGTATTGGTTCAATTTTTAAGTAATGGCTTTGTTAGGCTAAATTTCTATATAAAAATGAGCTCATATAGATATGATGGCAGAATTCAGAAGTCATAAAATAGAAAGTTATCACATTTAAGGAAATAAAGTGTAAAGGATTTTTCGTGTTTTGTTTTGTTTTCTTTTGGAGACAGTCTCTCTATGTAGCCCAGGCTGACCCCCAAACTCTCGGTGATTCTCTTGCCTTAGCCTCCTGAGTGCTAGAATTACGGGCATGCACCACCACGCCCAGCTGTCTAAAGCATTTTAATTCACACTTTTCTTGCCAATATCTTATAGAATCAATAGAAAAAACACTGGCAAAATAAGGGCAGTAGCGTACAGTGTACTTTCCTCACCACTCTCAGCTGCTTGTAAACTTGTTCCCCTGAATTTCTAAGAACTGTTTTTTCTCTAATATTCACTTGGTACTTTTTATGAATATCTTCCATTATTTTCTCAGTGTAGAAACTCTGGTGTTTTTTTGTTTTTACCTGCATATAATCAATTCTAAAATGCATATTTTCCCACCTTTAGTAGCTCTATTATTTGGGATACTTTTATAATCCAGAATCTCCTTAATTTGATAAAATATAGTACTTTGTCTTACTCTCTTACACAGTCTAACACAATTTTTGACACAGATAAACAAATGTTTATTTATGGATTAATTAATATATAAACTAACAAGAGGTCATATAATTTGAATTATTACTTAAATATACTTTAACTTGATCTCTAGCATTTCTGCAAACTCTTAAGCTCCATAAATCTTTATTCAATAAGATATTAGATTGTTATTTTTAAAAGGTAGAAAGGAGTAAGAAATTTTAATTATTTGCCTACTGCTATTATTCAAATATAGATTTAATATTTAAAAACCAAACCTTAATAACACCTACCTCATTTTTGTGTAGAATTTTTCACCTAAAAAACCTCTTGTTACAGAGGTAGGGAAAAATGACTATCAGGGTCTAGAGATGTGGCTCCAGCGTGCTTGCCTACCATGCACGAAGAGTGAAAGGTGTAAGTCTGTAAATAAGAAATGAAGACGTTGACCAGTTGTGTGACTCAGGTAAGTCATACACTTTATTAGTCCATATGTTGTTTGTGGAGAGATAAATGTACCAAATGCATTGTTAAATATGGACCATTTTTGCAAACTGCTTCTTAACACTGGTAGTCACAAAGTGATGTTCTAACTGCATGTGTGATGCTGTGTCCCTCTCTCTCCGGTCTTCAGAAGAAAGGGAAGGAAAGATGCGGCAGAGCTGGAGTGTAGTTGCTACGTAGCCTCATTCAGTGAGGGAGGCAATAAAAAGCGAGAATACTATTGCTGCATAGTAAAGAGACCTTATTTAGCTCTTGAGAAAAATTGAGGAATATTTACTGCTAAAATGCAATTTTCACTCACTTTGAAGGAATCATCACTGGAGTTGTCCCACTTTCCAATTTAGAAACTTTAAGTCATTGCTCCAAAGTGTTTATATGCCTTTGTCTCCCCTGGCTCCTTCCGCACATTCTCTCAGTGTGTCACCCCACTGCTTTGCTTTTGGAGTAATTTTCACTTCTGCTCATAGATTTAGAGGTTTTCCTTAGGTTATCCCTTTCCTGTTTTTTTTTTTTTCATGGCAATGAGATCTTTTTCTTTCCCTTGAGACAGGGTCTCATTGTGCAGTTCAGGGTGGGCTTGAACTCACTTATTATGCAGCCCAGGCTGGCCTCAGACTTGCAGCAATCCTTCTGCCTCAGCCTCCTAAGTGTTTGAATTATAGGCGTGCACCACCACGCCCAGCAGGCACTGATATCTTACCTGACATCATATCCAAAACTGACTTCCTTTTTTTCTGCATATTTGCTTTTTCTCTACCATA
Source organism: Dinomys branickii (assembly GCA_004027595.1). Taxonomy (NCBI): domain Eukaryota; kingdom Metazoa; phylum Chordata; class Mammalia; order Rodentia; family Dinomyidae; genus Dinomys; species Dinomys branickii. The sequence continues at coordinate 108,005 of PVLD010002972.1, forward strand.
AAATTGTTTTGAAGCCACATGTGTCTTCTTTTAGAAGTATCTGTTTTCCATTTTGCTGAAGTTATTTCTCGAAATTACTTCTCTCTTCAGAAAAGAAGGGTGGCCTCACAACAAAGCTCACTGCTGCAGAAAATAGTAAGTACTTACTGTACAAGCTACAGTGAAGGATCTTGATAGTCGTAGCTGCCTTCTGTCATGGGGAAGGTGTCACATGGGTGCTTTATGTTGTTTTCCTACACAAAACACTTGCAAGTACCAGAGAAAGGACCTCAGCGACTTCCCTTTTGAATTTCTCTTTTCAATTCATTTATATTAGTTTTACTTCCTTAGCTATGCTAACTTTTTTTTTTTTGAGACACAGTCTCGCTATGTAGTTGAAGCTGGCCTCAAACTCCTATGTAGCCCAGGCTGGCCTCAAATTCATGGCAATCCTCCTACCTCAGTCTCCCAAGTGCTGGAATTACAGGCATATACCACCGTGCCTGGGTGCTAACTTTCTGAGCAGGTTAATTGCCTTGAGCTTCAATTATTTTATGTGTAAACGCCTATGTACCAGGGGTCTTGGTATGAAAAAGCGTATGTACCACGGGTCTTAGTGAGAATTAAGTGATGTCACTTATAAGTGGCTAGCAGAACACCTGTTTTATTTCAAAGTTACCTCTTCATATATGATTCAGATTAGCATACCCTTTCAATTTGAAATCATCCTATCACCTTGCCATGCTCTTTTCCTAAATATTTTTGCCCTTAGACACTCAGATTTTTCAAATTCATGTGGTCTTCTGCTCATGTAACTTATGTGGGCACTTTTGAGAGTGTAAGGAGGCAAGCATCATCAATTTTTGTTAGGACACTGGTATCAATTGGAACTGGTTTAAGCAAATCAGAATGTATCCTATTGCTTCCTGCAATGGGAATTACTTTCATGGTTCCCTTTTTAAGAATCTATTGCTAGGCTTGGGGTGTGGTACATGCCCTATAATCCCGGCACTCAGGAGGCTGAGGCAGAAAGAACACCATGAGTTCATGAATTTGAGGCTTTGGACTACATAAGTGAGTTCAAGGCCAGTCTGCAATATGTAGTGAGACCTTGTCTCAAAAAAACAAGCAAATAAACAAACAAACAAACAAACAAAAAAACATTGCTTCACTGACATAAAGTCTTGCCTATGTCTCTACTACTAAAATCAGTGTTTGTGCTTGGAACTGCATATATTCACTTTCTAAACCACCTCCTTTAGCAACTGTTCCTTTTCATCAAAGGCTAGGCCACACTGCAAAGCTTATCTATAGCTTTCCATATTCCTCAGGTCCCATACCTGCTCGGTTGGCAGAGTTGGTCAGCGATGTTCTATAAACCACTACTGAGCATTAACACTGTGCCTGACACCAGGTAATGTGCTAAAAAAAAATAAAATAAAATACAATTCTGATATCCAAGAACCTCATATTTTAGAAGGGAAGCCAAACATGCAAACAAATGATCACAATACAATATTGAGTGCAAAAATAGAGGTGGGAGTCTTAGGTACAGCAATATGTGAGCATGGAAGTTGCTCAACCTGCATGTGCAGCTGAAGAAAGCCTTTACAGAAGATGAACTTGGGCTGTAGCTGACTATGAAACAACTTAAAATATGTGCTACTTACTACACACTATGCTATGCACCAGAAATGCACTAATTAGGAAGACAGGAATGCCTCCTGTCCTCCTGGAGCATATACACTATTACGGGAGGCAGAAAGAATAAAAGAGGACAGAGTAGGGCACTGTGTGAACATATAAATGGAAAACTAATCAACTCTGCTTCCTACTGCAAAACTGGTACACTGAAACCCAAAGAGATGAATAGGAGGAGCTGGGTGATGGTTAGAGATTGACAGAAGAAAAGAAAGTGAATGGGAGGCCAGGAGTGGTAGCACAAACCTGTAATCCCAGCGTTCAGGAGGCTGAGGCAGGAGGATCACTGTGAATACAAGGTTAGCCTGGGCTACACAGTGAGTTCAAGGGCAGCCTGAACTACATAGTGAGACCTTGTAAGAAAGTGAGTGGGAGAGAGATGCACTGAGGCATGGAACAGAGATTAGCATGGCTGGAGAAAAGAGAGAAGAAAGAAAAGGGACATAAAATGAATCTGGAAATGCAGGTAGGGGTAAGAACATAGAAGACCTTGTAGACCCCGGGGAGGATTTAGGTCTTTATCCCAAGGTCAGGGAACATCCATAATTTAAACACTGAGAGTGATATAGGTTCTTTTTGCCACTGTTGTCATTCTTTGTTTTTTTCTTTGAGACAAGGTCTCACTATGTAGTGCAGGCTGGCCTTGAACTCACTTATGTAGCCCAGGTTGGCCTTGAACTCACAGCAATCCTCCTGCCTCAGCCTCCTGAGTGCTGGGATCACAGGTGTGTACCACCATACCCAGCTAGGTTCTTTTTAAAAGAAATTTATGTCGATAATTTAAACAAGATATGATACTGGTAAAAATGGAGAAAAAGAGAACCTAGAAAGTATGACAAAATGAGTAATTGATTTGTCCAGAGTGGTGAAGATGGATGGTCAAGGATGCTTTCCAAATTTCTGTCTTGAGCTACTGAGTGTCTGAACGCAATACTCCCCACAAGTTTGGCTGGGAAGAAAGAAAGAGCATGAGAGCTGGTGAGCAGTATGGATAAAGGACTATGAAATTTCTTCCTTTCTTTTTCTTGTCTGTTGATGTATATTTAGGTGCCTAACACTAGAGAGGAATTGTTTAGAAGGGAGAGACCACAAACTGTGACAGGATGAGTACACAGGCTCCAAATAAGACCAGGCCTCCACATCCCAGGTGAAGGATTCACCCTCTGCCAGGTGGAGGGCCTCTTCCTTCTCTGCAGCAGCAGAGAACAAGAAATACAGGAACAAGTACGCATGGGGGGTGGGAAGTTGAAGTAGATTCCACTTGATAGCTTGTAACACCTCCAACATACATAGGTGCTCACTAAGAATTTATTGCCTCGGTGGTTGAGTAAATGCAAGTAACACAATCTGAAATTGGCACAGACTCTATTTTTCCCACAAAGCATTCTGCTGTCCAGAAGAAGCTTGAGAATGGTAGTGGAAGTACATGGGATTCAGAGAAGGACAATTCATTAACGAATAAAGGAGATGCCAAAATCACGCTCCAAGGAGAAATCAGCAGGGAAATCGCTGTTATGTTGTGTTGAATGGAGTAAAAGCAAAAACACTGGTATCTGCTCTATACATGTGTGCTCTGTTCTGCCCTTGTTAAATAACATTTTTTTCCTCAATCTCTACAAGTTTTTTTTTTTTTTTTTTTTTTGCGGTACTAGGGATCGAACTCAGGACCTTGTGCTTGCCAGGCAAGCACTTATTCCACTGAGCTATATCCCCAGCCCCAATCTCTACAAGTTTTAAGCCACAGTTTGCAATCAGAAGGGACAGCATAGAACCATCACCTATGATGGAATATTTATTGTTTGCCAAGAACTATGGTGAATGGCCTTCATTTAATCTTCATGTCACTGTTATGAAGTAGGTGTGTTAACATTGTCCCCACTTCGAGGTTGTAAACTGAGTTTCAGGGAAGATAAATGTGTCACGGTTACCTTACCAATAGGTGGTAGGAGCAGGATTCAAGTCCACACCTAATTCCAGCTGTTCTTAACTCTGATCCTTTGTTGCCATCTCTCTTGAAATCTCTTGCCACTGCAAATACTCTTTGTGCTGCCGTCCTAGAATAGACCGCTCCCCAATGTGCCACGGGCACTATTCCTGTGATGCTTTCCATCCTCCTATACTGAAACCATATCTTCTTAAGTGCCTTATTTTAATCTCACCTTGTACCAAAACAATTGGGGGGCCTCAAACCATGATGGTCTCTCTGGCCTTTAAAATCTTTCCATAGTTTGATGTTCACTGGGTATATTTTATCTGCACTCTAATTGAGTTGGGTCTTATTTAACCTTTCTTTTGATCATGAGTTAGCACCACAAGCCCACAAGCTTCTTAGAGCATAGGAAGTACCCCTCATGCCTTTTGGGGAGGGGGTAGGTTGGGCATCTTTTACAGCTTCTTTCTAATGGCTTATTCATAATGGCCACAGTCAATATTTGTTGCTAGATTGCTGGGTAGCCAATCTCAGTATTCATGTTAATAGAAAGTCTCAGAGCTGTCTGCTACTGCTCGAGGAAGTTCCTTGCTAGTATCAGTCTGGCAAATGGAGAATTTATTTCTGTGGTGAATTTATTTTTTCTTTTTGGGTTATAAAACTGGAAATCTCAAAAAGACTGTAGGCTTTTGTGTGTAAGAGGGATTTTTTTGGAAAGAAAGTGTGAAAAAACAGGCTTTTGATTTTGTTAAAGGTATTTTTTGAGCTTACAAGTTCTGATAAAAAAAAAAAGTCTAAATTGGTTGAACTTGAAGTTCCCCTCCTCCTTTCTCCTACTTTAGAGGTTTTTCTAAACCTACTTCCCTTAAAATGACTTTTATTGATTTTCACTCAATGGGAGTTATTCTTCAGAATGAGGATGGAGGGGTCAGAGAGAGAAATTTACCCTGTGTTACCTGTGGAATAGGTGAACCTCCGGACCCAGTCTCGCTTTATTTATTTTGTTTCCTGTATCCAGAAACCTGCACACTAGGGATCACTGGGTCCTCTGTGTCTTGGTCGGAGCTTGAGTACAGTATACTAATAGATCAATTTATGTGTTCATTCATTCAGCAAACATTTATTGAGCAGGCATGTCCTAGGCATTGGAGACGCTAAAATGGGAGAGCCAGAGCCACGGCCCTCAGTGACCTCCTAATGCACGGGAGGCACCCGCTGGGTGGGGGCTGCGGTCAAAGAAGACTTCCTGAGCAAGATAACTGAATATCCTCAGTTAAGAAATCCTAAAAGAATAAAATATTGGCTTTGTAAAATAAATATAAACACCTGATCAGATTGGCCAATTAGAAAAACACTAGGATAAGGTGCCGTCTTACCTGTAATTTTATTTCTTGGTTTCTTTGTCTCCAATCTTTGCCCTCTCTGATCTACATTTAACATTTCTCTGAAGTTATTTTTCTAAATCTTGAGCAGATCAGATCATTTTTGTCTTGGGGATGTTTACTGGCTGCTCATTCATTCATTTTGCGTATCTGTTGTCAGCCCGCTCAGGGGGCCCGCGGGAGATCTTTGTGGGTGGGGTCCCCAGGTTAGAGAACACACATCAGCAACAACAGCAGGCGGCACGGAGCAGAGCAGGGCACAAGAACTGGAGCCCAAGAGCCAGAGCCAGGGCTGCCTGTGTCTTTGTTGTATAATTCTTTTTTTTTTAATTTTTGGAAAAAAGGTAAAACAAAATTTCATAACAATATAATAGAGTAACAATAGTTAATATATTACATGTTGTTACCTGTAAAGTAGTTGCTCAGGGTACAAGATATGGGCATAAAAATTTGTCCAATCAATAGTAGCACAAACCTTTTTTTTAATGAGCTAATAGTATAACTGACTGGAATTTTTTCCTTTTTCCCTATTGACTTTTCCTCTTTCACCTATCCTAGTTCTTTTTCCTTTTGAACAATTTCTTCCCATTTAACAGTACCTATTGTACATGTTGAAACTTTTTTATTCTTTCAGTTTCCCACATCAGGGAGACAATACAACGTTTAAACATGTGAGTCCGATTTATTTCACTTATGAACATGGTCACAGGTTGAAGTACAAATGGCAAACAAACATATGAAAAAATGTTCAACATCATTTTCAACTGGTCATTCAACAGATGCCAATGAAAACAAAACTGAGAGTCCATCTTACCCCAGAAAGAGTGGCTATCGTGAAGAAATCAACCAATAACAAATGCTGGAGGGGATTTGGGAAAAAAGGAACCCTTCTCTACTCTTGGCGGCAGCGTAGACTGGTACAACCACTGTGGAAAACAGCATGATTTTTCAAAAAACTAGGATTAGAGGTCCCATTTGATCCAGCTATTCCCCTTCTGGGTACCTTCCCAGAAGAATATAAAACATCATACCATAGTGATATACGTATACCCATGTTTATAGCAGCACAGTTTGTAATAGCTAAATCTTGGAAATAACCCAAATGCCCATCAACTGAGGAATGGATAAAAAGGATGTGATTCTTTTATATAATGGAGTACTAGCTCTACCCACTGAGCTATATCCCTGGCTGTATAATTCTTATACAGGTTGTTATCTCATATTTGCATTCTTACATGGTGCCATAACCAGCACTTGCATGCTTACCTGTGCTAACTCACGGTTACATAATTCTATCTCACCATGTGCATGTGCTAGACAAGTGAGTCACATCCTCATGTATCCTTAGGCCCACTGAATTTAACACAGTCTGAGTGGTTCCCCACATTTGTCAATCACCTGTGGTGAGGTTTCAGATGAGTAGTAAGTGTTTGGGATGCAATGGTAAGTAAGTAGCCCCTTCCTTCAGGAAGCTTAGAGTTTAAACCAGGTAATGCTTTTGAATTTGTGCTCTTATTTAAGTCAATTCAGTCTAATAAATACCAGCACCTATAGCATTAAGCTTGTTTCACACAAAACAACTAAGGCAGAATTCTACTTTTAAGAATCAATCTAGTAGAAGAGCCTGAAAGCTTAATGCAACATTCCAGTGCTGTGTGATGAGTACACAGAGAAATCATCTGCTGTTATGCTAATGGAGTTGAAGACAGCACAGGGCAGAGTGGTTTCCTAGAGGAGAGCATGCCTAAGGAGAGTCTTGAAGTATGAATAGGAGTGAGCTGGCCTTTTGGAAGTTCCTCACTGGAACAAATAAGACTCATCACAGTCCAAAAACCTACTTTTCCAGTCTACCCTTTTAAGTTCTATGGCTTTGTTTTTCAAATTAGGAAGAAGTGCCCTAGGACTAGTTAGTGGTACACAAGGGGTATCAGAGTACTGGATAAAGGTGGTGCCTCTTTCTGAAACATCAGTCCTATGAAGTGATAATTTAGAACATGGTTTTATATGACAGCCCAGCTGTGGAGTTGAAGACTAGTTCCACTCATCTTTCTGGATAGAACACAGTACATAAAATTTTGAGCTAGTAGCAATTCTGAAACGGCCTAGACATCACCACTTGCCATCACCCCTTTCTGGTGGAAAAATTTGAGACACACTATCCAAACATGCCAAGAAAATAATTATTGCTGCACCTCTGCACATTCTGTTCTCCTCCAGGAGCCCTCTGCCCCCTTCTTTCCCTCAACCTTCAAAGCCCAGTTTAAGTGTCGTCCCGCACAATGGTCGCATCTAGCCACCGTAAGTGTGGATGCCCATGGAGGTTAGTGTGGGAACACTTGCTCATGTTGATGCCCTTTCCCTAATAGCTGGTGGTTCTGTCTGCCTCTTTGGCCCTTCTGCCACCCTTCACTCACAGTGTCTGTGACCACGCTGCTCACACTGTACCACAGGCACTTGTTTTTTACCCCTCTCTGGGGCTAGACTGTAAGCCCATCTAGGGCAAGGACTATTTTTAAATTTATTTTTGTTTTCTTAGTGACTAGCACTTGATAGACACTCAATAAATATTTGTCAAATGTTGAATTCATGGACTATTTCTTGTGCCATATCATTTCTGCTCTTTATTATAAAGTAACATGCATTTTTACTTCTGATCCTCGGGGACTGATGTGTCCCACAAATGTGTATTTCTCAGACAACTGAAGTTTACTTCCTAAAATACCAGAATCTTCTTTTGAAGGGGAATCTAATATATATATATATATATATATACACACACACACACACACACACATATATGTGTGTGTGTGTAAAATCTAATATACATATGTATATATTAGATTTTACACAATTGCTTGCTCTGATAAGTAAAATATATAAGCATAATGTGTTCCTTGGTGACTTATCCCTGAAAGCATTAGGGTTCTGCTAGGTTGGAATTTGTGACATTCTTTATGGCTGCTGATGGGTAGGGCTTTCTGCCTCCACACCAAATAACCCCATTCACTTCTGGCTTTTGTGTTCTCGTGCTTGCTTTTATGGTCACCACTTCCCACTGCTCATGTGCTTGATCCAACACTCACTTTGCTCCTCTTAAAAACTTTGTAAGGAGCCAGGCATGGTGGTGCACACCTGTAATCCGAGCACTCAGAAGGCTGAGGCGGGAGGATCCTTGTGAGTTTGAGGCCGGCCTGGTCTATAAAGTGAGTTCAAGATTAGCCTGAACTGCATAGTGAGACCCTGTCTCAAAAAGACCAAAACGGAGCTCCAGTGGCCCAATCAGTTAACGCGCAGTACTTAGACGGCGGTACGTCAAAAAGACCAAAACAAAATTTTGTAAAGGATATTAAAATTATAAAACTAATATAGATTTATTGGAAACAAACAAAAATACATGTAGTAAAAAGTCAAGATTTTCCCTTCATTCCTGCTCCCACCCACACGCTCACCGACTTCCACACTCACGTTCTCTAGGCACAACTATTATTAACAATTTAAAGTATATTTCTATAGGCCACCTTCTGCTGATGTGTTTATGTGTGTATATAAACATCAAAGTATGCTGTGCATACTGTTCTCTGACTTGGTTTTCTGCCCTCTTGACAGTATGTAGTGGGCATCTTTCCATGTCAGTATATCTAAGTCTATCTCATTCTTTTTAATGGCTGCCCCCTTTTAATTTGACAATCTTAATCAGCTGTGAATGGGAAAGCCAAATAATCAAGCTTATTAGAATTGTACCTAAGAAAGAGTAAATGGCTCTGAGTGAAGGCTTGTGGAATTCTCCTAGGAGTAAAATGTGTTAACTTTTGTGCAGGGGTTTTGTAATGTTTATTTTGGCTATTCTGGGATTCTTTTTGCTTATTTCCTGCTTCATTGTGTTTTGGATAGCTGAGGTTGCTGGACATGTGACCTGTGAACTAGTGAGGTATTACATATTCAGTTGTGCATTATATAATTTTGCTATGATTTTGTGGAGATTTTGCATTTTATTTTTTCATGTAAACCAGGCACAGTGGTACATGCCTATAATACCTGTAGTCTGTGAGGCTAAGGCAGGAGGACCATGAGTTTCAGTCCAGCCTGGGCAGTTTAACGACTTAGTGAGACCCTATCTCAAAAATTACTAATTTTTAAAAGGACTGGGATGTAGCTCAGTGTAAAAGCCCTACGTTCAATCCCCAGTACTACCAAAAAGAATTTTGTTCGTTAAATTGTTTCTATAGACAGTCATCATTTTTTTAGTTTTTCAGTATTTGAGTCTAGTGTAGACCACTGCATATGGTAGCAGTTAAAAATGTCTGGCCTGAAGACTGATGTGGGATTTCTTATCTACATCACCTACCTGTGATAATGCACACTGGACTTTTGGGAATTCCATAAGTTGATTCGAACCTTTCACTATTGATGACCATTAAAATACAGGCAACATCTTATGCTATAAATAATGAAATCTTGTTTAGGATTTATAAAGGATCTTTCTTCTGCCTTCATCTACCATAGTAAAGTAACTAAATCTAGTTGATTCTACTACCTTTTAAAAGTCACTGTAATGTATCCCTTCCTCTCCATTCCTCCTGCCCCAGTACCTTGGTTCAGGGCCTACTATTTCTTAACTGAGTTACCTGTAACAGATTTTTAGTCTTTCTGCCTCTTGTCCTACCTCTGCTCTGCTCTCCCTGAAACCAGTGCTTCTTTTAAAACACAGATCCTACCATGTCACACCCCTAAAAAACACCTCATCATCATCTCTAGAATAAAATCCACTTAGCTTAGCACAGTATACAGAGCCCTTTAAGATTTGGCCTGCTTTTGCTATTTCTTGATATTTAGTGCTCATACTTCAATTCCTAGGGAAAACAAGTGGCTTGTAGTTCTTTTAAGGTATCACATGAGTGTACTCAATAAATGCTTATTAAATGAATGAATGAAACACCTTCAGTACCTAGAATGACCAGTCAACTTCCTTGGCCCAGGATGCTCCCTATTCACACCTATCATCCCAGCATAATGAGCAATAGTGCCCCTTTTATGACCAAACATGTCTCAGTGAGACCTAATAAATTATACGGTCACCTAATTATAACAGTCATCAAATTGATTTCTAACTCTTTCTTTGTGTCCTCTACTGGATGTTGAGCTCTTTAGGGACAACATCCAGTAGAGATGTTTGTTCATTGTATAGCTTCATTTTATTTATTCGACTAAGAGATTGGCATTGTAAGGTACTGAAGAGTTAATATTGAATAAAACAAACATAGTTCTCACCCACATGCAGTTTAAAATCCAGCAGGAAAACACAGTCTAGTGAAAAGAGTAGTGCCTAACATGATAGGTGCCAGTGTGTGCGTAAATGACTAAACATGGATAAAGATTTAGAAGTTACCAAACGAACAGCCCTAATCCTATGAACTGTAGAAGCAGAGGCAGTCATAATCGTGGAACTCTAGGTGACCATTTATTTTAAAAGCTGCAAATTAAAAATGTTAAATATAAACATCCATATACTTAAGCATACATGACGTTTAGATGTTACCCTGATGTAAAACATAAGGAAAGGGATAAGGAAATAACATCTTAGAATGAAACTTTGGGTTTCATTCTATTTAAACCATTTGTAATTCAAGGTGTTTCTTTGCAGGGTTGATTATCACTCTCTGCTTCAAGGGGGAGCTTTTTTTCCCCTCCAAACATGAGAAATCAGAAGTTTTGGAAACTGAACCACATAGGAATGACTTAAATCAGGACGTGTGCTGGTTGTGCTTTGCTTCCAGAGGTAGGACTACCTGCTATCCTAACTTTGTTAACCACTTTCCCATGGGCAAATTCTAAACACTTTCAACCTCCATTTCTTCTTTTATAAAGCAGTGGTAATGCCTCCAGAATGAATCTAAGGATTAAACAAGATCATGTAAAGGCGTTTAGTTCCATAGCCTGGCTCCTAAAAGGCTCTCAGAAGTGTTACTTCTCTATCCATTCCCCTTATTAATCTTCCTGTACTTCATGACGAACGATTTAAAGAGGAAGAATAATAGTACAGACATTAATAAAACACCAATGGAAAAATTTTCTCTCAATCTGGATGGTAAACTAGGTCCTCTTCACTGCCTCTAAAAGTTATTGTTTAATTCACATTCATTTGTTATTTTATTCTTATGGGCAAAGATTCAGACAGTCATTGCCAGAAGGAAACAGCAGTCAAGACCTTCCTGGAAAACGGAGAGTTTAGGAGGGAGCCAGGTTCTTGCGATCGGTTAGCAGCTGAGTGTCCGTCTTATTAAAGATCTTCCCGTTTACTCTTGGTCACTTTTGGTTCAAGAAAGACTGAAGAGCACCAAAACCCTGGGGCGAGGGCCGAGGGCGAGGAGAATTACAAACAAGAGCGAACGCCCTCAGCTGTTTCCGTGGTCTGGAGACCCCAGGACTTTGGAGCCCTTCCTCGAGGGCTAGTAGGTCTGTTCTCCAGGAGTGTCCTGGGTCTGGACTCCATTTCCCAGAGTCCCTTAGTGCCCTAATGTATTCAGTACTCAGAGTGCCTGTATGTGTGTGAGTGTGAGAGAATGTGTGCGCGTGTGTATGTGTGTGTGTGCGCGCGCGCGCGCGTGTGCGCCTCCGAGCCCCTAGGAGAGTGGAGGCTCATTCACTGATTAGAGCCAGCGCTGAGAGGCAGCACCGCTCCTTCTCTCACACCAACCGAGTCTCTTGATCTGTACATGCAATCCCAGGCAGCTCGCGAGCGCACGCCCGGGGCCAGCCGCCTGCCGCCGCCGCCGCCGCCGCCGCCGCTGCCGCCGCCGCCTCCGCGCGCCCGGGGCTTCCCATGCGCAGCACTCTCCGCCTCCTTCTCTAGGTGCCCTGAAAGTGCGCACGTTCTCCCCAGGAATTTCCACGGCAAGTATGGAGAGCAGAAAGGGGTGTGGAGGTGTGTGCGTACACGACAGGGGTGGGGGCGAGGCGCCGGCTTGCTCGGGAACCTGGCTAACTTTCCGGGTCCGTCGCCCGGAATCCAGGCGGCTCCCTCGCGGTGGGGCGTGGGCTGGGACCCGCACCCGCGCGTCAGGACCCGCGCGACCGAGCCTGGCGTCGGTGCCGGGCGCTCCGTGCGCTGCGGCGCTCAAACTTTCCGCCTTGAGTTTTCCTTAATGTGTTTTATTTGGGGGGTGCAAAGGGGAGGGACCAGACGCGGGAACTGGACAAGGAGGGAGGGCGAGGGGACAGCCGGAGAGACGAGCGCAGGACTTCTTTTCTCCATCTTCTAATGAGCCCCCCTCACACTTTGTTTGGGTCAAGCGCGAGCGTGCCCCCTTACTGGCTCCCCGGCGTACCCCGCGGTGGTTTCCGGAGGGGCCGGGCGGGGTGGTACGCAGTGGGGAGCCCGAGCGGCGGGCGGGAGCGGGAAGGGGCGATCCGTTGAGAAGCGACCCGGCCTGCCCTGCACAGAGCACTGCCGGCACGGTGGGGCTCCCGAGGACAGGCTGGGGAGGCTTAAGGCCCCCGGAGGCCCCGCTGTCTTTTTCCTAGGGACAGTGGGTGTGGATGGAAGGGGCGGCGTGGGGGTAATCTGCGAGAAGGAAGGAGGCAGGTGCTGCCACGGAGGTGGACCGTTCTAAAGGCAAGCGGGAAACTCGGCTCCGCTGGGCCCGGCCGGCCTGGCCTTAGAACAGCTCCACTTGTGGGGTCTCCCGGGATTTGGGGGAAACACCCCACTCTCAGTGATTCTAAAGAGCGAGGCAAGAGGGCGATCGTGTAGACAGAGGCACCTTGCTCATTTTGCATCATCATTATTATTGCTGTTACCATTTTAACCTTAGACTTGCCTTAAACTGAGTAACAATTTCTCTCCTTCCGACTTGAGAACAAAACTTTTCAGCATGCATGCAGGTCGCTGCAGTCCTGCGCCCACTGCCGCTGCGCTGGCCAGCCGAGGCCGAGAGCTTCTCCGCCCGGGGCCCGACCCCGCCACCGCGCTCCGGAGCTCCAGTCCTCCCCCACCCCTCCAGGCCGGGCCTTTTCAGGGCTCGCCCTGGGCGTTTCGCCTTTGTGCTTTGTAAGAGAAAGCCTTTTCTTCCAGCGCACAACAAACTTGGGCGGAGAGCTTCCGTGTGGCCCCTCGGGCGAGGCCGCCCACGGTGGCGAGGCAGTCCGAGGGGATGCGGGGGTAGTCCCTGCACTCGGAGCCCGTGCGAGGCTCGGGTGACCCCGGCTGGCGAGGGCGTGCTGGAGCCCCGAGAGAGTGGGGTCTCCGGCTGCCCAGAGGCAGGGACGAGAGCTTGTTTCCCGTTAAGAGAGCGCCGCTTTCTTGGGTCCTGGTCGGTGCTCTAGCCCAGGGCCGGGGCCTGGGCCCCGAACCGGGTGAGCGTCGCCGGGGGGGTACACAGAGCCAGGGCTAGCGGGTTGGGGCGCAACCCTGCCTGGGGGGCCGGGTGTCCCGGGGTCCTTCGCCTGCGCCACCTCCTTGTCCGGGGACAGCTGAGAGGGAAGACATCAGCGCTTTCTCTCCCCGCGAAGCCCAGCCGCCGCGTTGTTGCCTCTCGCCTCCGCTCTGGACTCGGCTTGAGGGGCAATGAGAGAAAGAAAAATAAAGAGGGACAAGGATGGGCAGCGGGAAAGCAGGAGGACTGAAGTGTCGGGGACAGAGCGGGCCAGGGCCCAGCCTCGCGTGTTCTCCTCCTGCTTCGGTCATCTCGGCCATGCCCGCAAAGCTGAAAGGAGCGAAGGGGGAAAGGCAGAGAGAGCGTCGAGGAAAAGCGCCCAGGGCGTCTTCCGTTCGGATCCCTCCCGGCCCGCCGAGAGCTGGCGCAAGTGGCGCGAATGCACTCGCTGCGCTCCGGGACGAGGAGGGGTAAGGTGGAGGACCGGGCGCGGCGCGCTGCCGGAGACCGACGGGCCGGGTCAAACGGGGCGCACACCTGTTCTGCGAGCCGCGGCGACGCCCTCCCTTCCGCGCCCCTCGCGCTTGGCCCAGGAACCGGCGGGCCGACAGCGCGCCCCGGGCCGCGTGCAGGAGCGCGGAATGCAGGAGCCCTCGGCTGCCCACCGTGGCGGCGGCGCGCGGCGACGGGACCCGGGGACCGCGGGGCGGGGCTCTCCCGTGCTCCCGGCCCTTGGACGTCGGTCGAAGGCAGGCTGCTCCGAGCTCCTGCCCCAGGCCCAGAGCGGTCTGGACCCGGGACCCTCGGGCTTCTCGGTTCTTCTCGGACCGGTGCCGTGGTTCTCCAAAGTTAAGGCAGATCGTTTCGTGCGGAGGTTGTGGGGCCCTGAAGTACTCCCTGCAAAAGGCAGCTGAGAGGCAGGGAAGTGAGGCCAGTGAGTGGTGGGCCCGGTGCTACGTGGCCGGAGTTGATGTAGTTTTTGCCTTCACTTCTCTGTCCCCTGTTTTCCCTGAGAGTTGTTTTTTCCGGGAGGCTCTTCCTGGCTGTAATCCGCTCACAAGCGGGCGTCCCCGCGGTCCGGCTCTCCGGACCGTCTATCTCGGTTTCACGCCCGTGGTCTGACCAGAGTCCAGGCCGGGTCCACATGTGGGACCGATACTCAGTCTTGTCTGAACCGCAGGCGTCGGCCACGGCTTGGGAACCCTGTTAGCTCCATGCTTCCTGAGTTCTCGCACATGGTGATAAAATTTGGTAGGACGGTTTTTCCACAAAGCCCCCGGGCATTTGGTGTGCGGGGGGGGGGGGATTCTGTTCAAGGGAAGAAGTCTGTGAACTTAAAAAAAAAATCTTTCCTGCTTTCTTCACAATTCCCCAATACTCTGGCCTCACTTCCCATTGTTCTTTGCTTTTCAAGTTGCCTGTTAATTTTTTTTAAAAGTTTTTTTTTATGCAAAGGGAAAATATCGTTTAATTTGTTCTATTATTTTTAAGTCCTGGCTTTTGGAAACGGTTCAGAGACCACAAAAATGTCACCTGTTGTTATAAGCAGAGGAGTGTTGTGTGTGCATTTTAATTGCCAGCAGAGTCGCAGTTTGGTGGGCGCCCTGAGCTTGGCTCCGGGAAACAGCCCTTTGCAGCTCGCTTTGTGGCAGTCATTTGCAAGTGGGTTTGGCTCCCAACAGCAGCTGCGGCCACATCGCTTCCTCCTGGGCCGATCCCGGCGCGGGTCAGGAAGCCCAGACCCGGGGCCTGGGTTGGAGACCGCCTGCTCTCTGGGACTTTCTGTCTGGCTTTCAGTTTTTCAGCGCGAAAGTGGCTAGTTCGCGCCGGAGAGCGCGGAGCGCTGCGCATCTCCCCAGCCTCCGACATTTTCACGTTCCGAACGCCAGCTTCTTCGTTTCATTTGTCTTGGTTGTGGCATGTTTAACCACGCAATTAGTAATCTCACTAATTATTCAGTTAGCTGGCGTTTGGTAATCACTTTAAACCGGGGTCGGCTGTGTGATTTAAGAAACAAACTCCCACACATACAGAGATGAACCAAACCCATCACGTCAAGGATTTGAAAATTTTAAAACTCAGTATTTGCTGGTCCCTCTGACCAACCTCACTGCTTGCCAGACAATTTATTTAGCTTCGTGAATTGATCCCTCCTCCTTGTTTAGTTAATTCAACAAAGACTTTTTGCAATCTGTTTAGAGTTTGTCTGATGCCGTGGAAAAGTAGCTGATGATTTATTTGGTTGCTTTTCGATTTCTGTCTTCAGCCCTTCTTTCTCCTCCTTTCAGCGGGGATGTCAGCTGTTATTACTTCCTATTGATCCCTTTGCAAAGTGAGAAGTGAACTAAAATTAATGTCAATTCCACTGCTCAGATCAATAGCTGGAGTTATTTTAATCTGGATTTGCACGAAGTGCTAAATTAAAAAAAATCAGCATAGAAGCAGAAAAGTAACACTTACTTACTTTCCCTTTGCCCAGTTCTTTACAGTCACCCAAATGCTCCATCAAGCTGATTATCTTACAATCCATATTTTTTTAATTAAGAGGGTCGGTTAGTTTTCTTATTTTGGGTTCTGTGTTTAAACCCATGACATTTTGACATTGGGAGTGTATTAACTATAGATTTTCATAATGACTGTGGTCTGCTGAAGCCTCATCTATACAGGTTGTTAATGGGGGAGATCGCCCCACCTCTCCCACGGAGACCAACACCCACACAGTGGAGTAAAAGAGATGTGGTCTGGAAAAATATTGTTGATTTATTTTCAGCATAATAAAGTTTTCAAATGAATAAGCAGCTTTGAGTAATTCACTGTTCTGTTATAGTGTCCGGTGCTGTCGCCAGATTACTAATTTATGGCTGTCGCCAGATTACTAATTTATGAAACTCATTTAACATAATGAGGTGATCTAGGAAGTAAAAATAGAAAGTGAATCCTAGGGGGAGTTATTTTTGGGGAGAAACATTCCTCCCTTGGTCCCCAGTGTATTGCGTTTGTCCTTTTCTCCAGCTGCCCTCAGAGACTACGGCTTGTCGATATGTAGTTATTTATTTCTGTTGTGAAGAGCAGCTTCGAACTCTTGGAACAGCCCTAGACTCACTTTCGGAGCATCCATGTTGTGTGACCATTAATCTGACTTGAAAACAGCCAAGAACAGGATTCCCAGACTTGTCAAGCTAACTGGCTCTCCTTGGCAGATCATTCCCTACACTGCTATAACTTGACAGGAAAGTTATTTAAAATTTGGAAGAGAGAAAAATCCGTTAATGTGAGATACATAATCTGGTAATTTAGCAATGATGTCTATAAGGAAAGATGCCAAATGAGGAAGCAGTTTGATGGTGTCCACTCATCTTCCCAATTAATAAAAGCCATTGACACGTCTGCTACAGGATGGGAGAAGGAAATACTCTCTTTGCACTGCATTAAGCCAGGAGGATTCATCTTCAGTTTAACTAAGGATTCTCTATTTGAGGGAATACCACAGATACTCCATTATGGAAGTGGGCTTTTAAAGACAAGGGACCATTTTTATTTCTGACTCTTAATCTAAAGCTTATAATTTGTAGCAGATGGTCATTTCAGGTTTGAGTTTCTATTTAGTGTCTCTATCTGAAGCTAGTAAGTCCCAGTGTTCACCTTACATTATCCTGACTTTTGATGCATAGCCCTTCTGCCACTCAATATACATTTTAAAAGTGAATCAGTGGTTATGAAAATATACAATCTAAATTTACAAGGGAAACAAAAAATGTCTCTCAGAACTCCAGTTTGTTCTGGGGGGGCTTATTGGACATCAGCTCTGGTGGGGCCAATAAGCGGACCAAAAACATGAGGAATTTTAGCATTTCACTCTAGATGTTAATGGCAAATCCAGGTCAGTTTACAAATCTATATAAGTGAGTGCATTAGTAACTAAAATTACTGATTCGTTCTTTGCTGTCCCTGGAAGACAGATGCTCCTAGAGAGCACATGCCAAAGACACCCATTATATTTTTAAATATTGTCAGAGATGCCAGGCATTTTATCGATGAAGGCTTTGTTTCTTCTCAGAAAAGAGAAATAGGAAGCTTGTGAGATTAGAGTTGTGTGCACAAAAAGTGTTGCTGCTGCTTGTTCACATAGCACTTTCCGGAAACAGTCTGAGATGGTACGTGAAGATGTATGTTTATGTATGTACCAGTGCATGTAATCTAGCCACGTGTACAGTTTGTGGCAACAATCATGTACAGATGTTCCTGGTCTCGGCATGTGGATGTAGGAAACTTTTCCTATCAGAGTGTTATCGCAGAAATAGAGAGAGAATGCAGATGGGAGGATAGGTAGGTAGAACAGCACATCTGAAAATCAGGCCAGCCCTGAGGAGTACATGCAGGTGGAAGCTCTTTAAAATATAGCACCACTCCCCCCATCGGCTGGGTGTCTCGGCCTTCCAAAGCTCATTTGCTCAGGGAATATTGTATTTGGAGGTTTTATGATTTTTTTTCTTTGCTGGGCTCAGGCGCATTTCACCCGGAACGTGTAGGGACCAGAGTCAGCTACGCGTACATCACAGTAAGTTGTCTATTGATTTTCCCGAATGAAAATGGTCTGTTGCTGCTGCTGTTGCTGCTGCCCACTGGCTCCTCAAGCCTGTGGTGTCTCTTGCCCAAATACCAGTAAGCCAGAAGGATGGTGTTTCAATCACCTGGGGTTTCCCATTTTTCCTCCCCCTGACTTTCCTCCTCCTTCTTTTTTTGTCTTTGCTGTATCTGCAGGTCTTAGAAGGGCATGATTCCCCAGTAACATTCCCTGCCCTGATCCAAGGTGCTGCTCGGCCTCCCTCCCAGGGAAGACTGCTTCTTGTGTGACGCCGGCCATTGAAAGAGACTCCGATGGACTTACACCGGGCAGCCTTCAAGATGGAGAACTCATCCTACCTTCCCAACCCTCTGGCATCCCCAGCACTGATGGTCTTGGCATCCACGGCCGAGGCCAGCCGGGATGCTTCCATCCCCTGTCAACAGCCTCGACCCTTTGGTGTGCCTGTGTCAGTAGACAAGGATGTGCATATTCCCTTCACCAACGGCTCCTACACCTTTGCCTCTATGTACCATCGGCAAGGTGGGGTGCCAGGCACTTTTGCCAATCGTGATTTCCCCCCTTCCTTACTACACCTCCACCCTCAGTTTGCTCCCCCTAATCTAGATTGCACCCCAATCAGCATGCTGAATCATAGTGGTGTGGGGGCTTTCCGTCCCTTTGCTTCCACTGAGGACCGGGAAAGCTATCAGTCAGCCTTTACACCAGCCAAGCGACTTAAGAACTGCCATGACACAGAATCTCCCCACCTGCGCTTCTCAGATGCAGATGGCAAGGAATATGACTTTGGGACACAACTGCCATCTAGCTCTCCCGGTTCACTTAAGGTTGACGACACTGGGAAGAAGATTTTTGCTGTCTCTGGCCTCATTTCTGATCGGGAAGCCTCATCTAGCCCAGAGGATCGGAATGACAGATGTAAGTACTTTGGTTGGAACCCTCCCTCACCCCAGTAAGCCTGCATTGCAGTAGTGTTCAACAGGTCAGCAGCCTTGTCCACATGCCTAGTCATGAGCGGCCAGCTGCTTCCCGTTGCTAGTGGTGGAGTGCTACCACTTGCGTGTCTCTCATCCAGGAACACCGGTCGTTCTTGTAGAAAGTGTTTTTGTGAAGGTAGCCAGAGGCAAGTTGGCCTCAGCACTGCCTGTCTCTCCCAGACACGGCTGACTTCTTCTCTGGGGACCGTGGAGTGAAGAGAGCGCTGTACATACCCCGCAGTGAAGGTTGTTCTATTAGAGAGCACAAGCTTCCGAGGGAATCTGGGAGGCCGGAAGAAACGTCCATCTCTCCTCTCCTTGTTGTCCTCGTTATGTTTCTCTGATTGCTGTATTATTTTTTTTAGCTTTTCCATTGTATCAGCCAGCAGAGTCCACGTGATTTTATTTTCACAATTCTCAGCGCTTGTCCATATCAGGCTATTTTTCAGAGAAGGACAAAGGTGTCATCGGTCACCGTAAAGCATTTCACACAGCTGTGTTTTCCTTGCAATTGCAAGGATGGAAAGCTGACTTCTCTTGGGATTTGACAGGTTTGCTGACTGCTTACCCTGAGGCTCACTTTTAGGACTAGACAGGGTTGACCTGTGTGACTGCTCCATAGTTGGTGCTCACAACTATTATTAATTTCTGCTCATGAAATGGCTTTTTTCATGTTCTCCAAGTGCCTTGTTGGGCTCCGGCTACCCTTATCTATACTAACTCATTGGAACTAAAGCTTTATTTAGAACTTGTAGACCAGCAGTGCTGAACCCTTCAATCTTCCACTCCGATATAATCAGAAACTAATTGTTTTGACACTTTCGGGCTGTGGGTAGACAGAACAGTTTTCTTCAGGCCTGGTGACAATTTATGAACTGAGGGTGTTTTTCCACCCAACCCTTTGTTCTAAGATTTGCTCCCTTTTATTAAGAAAACAGCATCAGAGGTTTGCTTTCCCCTCTTCTCTATTCTTTTTTTTTTTTGGTATGTGTGTATATGTGTGTGTGTTTGTGTGCGCCCATCATCTCTATAACCACCAACAGGAATACCTTTTTTTTTCTCTTCTCTTTATGATGCTGAGGAGAGTAATAGAGACGTTGTAGCGCTCTCCCCTGTCGGCACTGCTTCCTCAGGCTGTCTCCTTGAATTAGGCACTGTGTTAACTTTCTTGTGCTAAAAGGCATCTGCCTAAACCCAGCGTACCTTTTCAATAAAAGTCATCATAAAATCAACCTGCCTTGTAAATCCATCGCTCTTTGGTTTTGAAATATGTTGCGAGTGTGCCTTTTATGTCAGCGCCTCTAAGCTGGAGACCTCCCCACTTAAGGGAGAAGCCTGGTATATGATAGCTCAGCTGCTAGCAAGATTTTCTCACTTCAGGTTCCGCTCTGCCATCTTTTCACTTTCTGTTGACTCATGCATATTCTGCTCCTGCTTCTTGGTATACCTACTGGACATGTATTGGCATTATATTGATTGGTCTTTATTTTATTTTTGATCTGCTAAGTGTTCAGTAAATGATCAAGGCTAGCTGACCTCTGGCTGAAGGTAATCTGACCTCTGGCTGAAATTGCCCTTGGTTAGGGTGTGACCTTTTCTGGCCTCTTTTCTTTCAAGTACAAGTTGAAAATAAAATCCTCTCAAAACTACTATGGCACAAAGTAGCATCTGGAGATCATGAGTCCTTTCTTCTCACCCAACAGAGCCAGCTTGTTTCCACTCTGCTATCTTTTCAGCCCAAACCTATATCAGACTCCCAGAGCAGGCAGAAGCTTGTTAGTCAAGTCAGAACTCATAGATGTGGATATCCATTCCCTTCCGAGTGTCAAAGCCATAACTCTTCTGTTTGCCTGGTTTGCATTGTATGGTGGTGCCATCCCCCATGGAGATGGATCCCTCACACAGGAATACGCCTGGGTGGAGAAAAATTAAATGAGTCTGTCTCCCAAAGTGAAATGGAATTCTGACCTTGAAATTAATGAGATTCTGATCAAAAGGGTGGGGAAACTTCTTTATTTCAAGTTGTCATGTTATATAAATTTTATATTTAAAATATTCTTCCCTTAAGAATATTTCTTTCTTTGTACAAAGACATGTAGCACGGTATGTTTCTACACACCCACGTTATTAGCCAGACTTATATTTGTGACTAACCTTTAACCAGAAACAAAGATGCTAAGTTAAGAGGAGACTGTCACCCTGTGGTAGCCCTGGATCTGTGCTCCATTTTCCTTTCCTTGCCTTAGGTGTGGAGCAGCTTTCTCAGGGCTGCACTGGGCAACATCTGTGCTTTAGATTTTGAGTGTTTGGAAGGCAGGAGAAACACTTTTTGCAAGGAAGGGTTGAAGAGGCACTGTGACAAAGTCAGTAGCAGCTTTCTTGGCTCCTGTCATATGCCGATGTGTGTCAGAATATTTATAGTCTATTTTATGTAAATACATATTTAAGGGCCGTTAGAAAGCCTGATTATTCCCACTAGATGCCTTTCAGGCCCTCCCTACAGAACTGTTTTGAAATAAGTAATATTTCTCAGATAATCGAGTGACAGTATACAAGACTGCTTCCAGAGGAAAAAGGAGCTTCAGGGGCAGATGGGCCAGTGAGGGGGGTGGGGAGTTCAAAAATGCCAAGGAATAGAGAGCAGTGCTTTTGCCTGGATTGCCAAAATGAATCATGTATTACTTTAGGATTTTGTTATTATTAAAATTTAGAATTAATTTCTGATATGGTTGACTCGTTTTTCAGTTCTCTTCATATAAATATTTTTTCATAAAATGTAAAAATGCTTTAATTAAATATGATAGTGAAACTCCTAAGTAAGCACTAGCTCTAGAGCTTTGTTGCTGGGTAGGATGTGGTGGTGAGCATGGGGTGTATGTGTCCCTTACTCAGAGTAGAAGTTTTATGACGGAGTTTGAGGTCACTGAAAAATCAGCTTTAGAATGGAAACACTGACAGCTTTTACTGTTGCAGACAGCACCACCCCCCTCACACACCGCATCCACATGCAGGTATGTCCACAAGTGCGTGCCTTTGAACCCAGGGCATGCAGATGTGGTGTAATGCACACATGTTGGTTCCTTAAATCTGGGTACTGATAGGCAGGATTTATTTTGTGGTTAAATATACATTTTTTGAAGACAGAAATATAGCTACATGGGTAAAGTATCCTCTCTCCAGTAGATGATTCCAGTTTGCTTGCCTGTCGATCCACCTGGCCTCACAGGTGATTCTGAGGTAGGTGTTGGGCTCTGTGGAACAAGGAGGCCTTTGCACTACAGGACTGACTTATTTGCCCTGGAAAATGGGAGAGGTGTTTTGCGAGAAGTTGCACATGAAGGATGCACAACTCCCCAGGAAGGGAACTGAGGTAACTCCAGTTTATTGTCATTCTCTGAACCAGTCCCCAAGGCTCCTTCCTTGTCCAGGGAAATGATGCTAGAATTTATGGACCAATTACAAATAGTCCACATGGTATCTTACATATGAAGTGTCTGCGGATATGTTTCCCAGGGCCTTTAAAATAAACATTGCTCATTAAGGAAACTTTACAACAAAAGGGAAGGTGAGTACTGTCTGCTGCCTTGTGCTAGAATCCATACCTTTATTACACCCCTCAGCCCTCTGGCTCCTGTCACGTGCATCTCCAGATGGTTCTCTGTGGCTGCCCCTGTACCCTGCTGACTTGGGTAACAGCAGCCTTTGGCCTGCCTGCCTGTTTATCCATTCAGCCCAAATTGGAGCTGGTTAGCAGGCATGGGTACCCCAGGGCAGAGAGGGCTCAAAACTCCCTGAAGGAGCCTGTGGCTCACCCCAGGGATGGGCCTTAGGCACTAACTGTAAGTGGCTTTACTTGGCTCTCTTTCCCTGGCCCTTCTGGGTGGTCAGGCAGGCTCTGGGTAGGCCAGAAACCTGATGGCAATCGGCAGCTCCTGCAGGTTTGGCTGTGCTCTCATCTTTGAAAAGCCATCCTCAGGTCCCAAAAGCCCTAGTAGGAGGTGATATTCTATACTCTGAGATGTGGCATTCTAAAGGCATGTGTCTTGAAAGACTGTCCTCAGCTGAGCTCACCTAGGCCAAGGGCAGCCTGAGATGAGGAGGGCCAGCTGCCCCGAGGAGTCACAGCAGGGGGTACGTGGCCTAAAGCAGAAGAAACATTCATCCGGGTGAGGGAGAATAGGACAGTTCCAAGGTCACTAGGCTCCACCTCTGGATTTCAGCTGGAGCAGATGACCAGTGTAAAGGGTCAGCTAATCGCCAGACCGGCAGGATCAGATGGGTCCCTCTGGCCTCGCTGGCAGACCTAACCGGATTCTCGATCAGCTGCTCCGGGTTCTCTGGGAGCCTCTTTCCTCCTCCCCCTCTCCCCGGGGGCAAGAACTCCTCTGATGTGTGTGGTTGTTTCTGGTTGTTCACTCCCAACACCAGTCATGGAGACTCCTTTTCATGCTGCTGAGTTTAATTGTCTTGTTGGGATAAAGAAATGTTTGCACAGCTAAAGTGGGGCCGGGCTGGACGGGAGCGGTCCCCGATGGCTGCAGAGCCATCTGGCCTGGCTTGGCTCGGCTCGGAGCGCCGCCCGCCCGCGCCCTTCCCGGCTCGCTCCACGCCGTTGCGGCTGGGCGGCCGCCTGGCTCGGCCGGAATGCCTAATCACTGCGGTGAGAAAACGGACCCGCGGCCTCCTCCGCGCCTCGAGCCCTGCCTCCACCAATTGTCATGCAGAAGCGACCCGGGCTGCCGCCGCCAGCGCCGCTCGATCGGAGGGGCTGCCCGCGGCCGCGGGGGAGGGGCGCGGGCCGGTGAGCACAGTGCGCTCCCGCGCCTCCCAGGCTCAGCGTGTGCGGGTTGGAGCTGACCTGGCTGTCGCTCTGCGGGACTCGGAAGTGCTGGCTAACCCAGCCCTGTCCCCTGTCCCCCATACCCCCAGTCGGGCCGAGAAAGCGGCCAGACTCGGCTCGGCTTTCTGCACGTCTCTGAACAGAAGACCGCAGGGGACAGTGCTGAGAGGACCGGATGGAGTGTGACCCTGGGGGGCCCGCGGAGGTCCACGCGTGGAGGGCCCGGGGGCTGCAGCAGGGGGTGAGGGGCAAGGGCGCGTGGGCTCGAGGATGGACGTGCACACGCACATCTAGACCAAGCCTTTGCCTCGGGACCCGAGGACTCCTTTCGGCTCAAAATGTTTTTCCCTTCTTGCTTTTCAAATTTGTAGCCTGTCCCGAGCAATGTTTCCCCAGCCCAGGGCTGGTGGGTCCGCAGGGTGGCTGTGTGCGGTCTAGGCGGCCGTGGTGGCTCCGCCGGTGGAGGCTCGCAGCGCCGCGGGCTCCCGAGCGAGTCCGCTTCCCACGGGAAGCTTTTAAGGGCTGCCCAGTCCGAGGCCCAGGTGGAATGTTTGGTGCCCCCGCCCTTTGTTTGAAAACAAAAACCACGCATTGTATCCAAATAACAAAAGTTGCTTCCCCTCACTTTCCTCATTAGGCAGGGAAGAGGAAACTGAAAAATAGAATTCTATTTTTATGTTGGTTTTCTTATTTCTAACCTTTATTAACTACCTCCATCCGGTTAATAAATATTAGCACAAGTTGAAATGTAGTCTTTGTAAATACTTGGACTTTGGAGTGACAATGCATTTAAAAACGTTATATTTTAATATTTTTTTGTTTTAAATCATTAACCACATCCCTCTGGCTAATATCAGAGCACACGGTGGAACATACTCATAAATGCTTGAGATTTAGAGTGACGGTACATTTCATTGTGAAACCCACACAGTTCTAACACCAAAATTTTTGGACTTGATTATTCTCTTTCAACAGTTTAACTGCATTTTTCAGCGCCTTTTTATCCCTCTTAAAGAGAGATGAACTACAGATTTAAGAATAATTTATTGCTATGTAGTAGCTAAAAAGTCTTAAAATTTTTTTAGAGTATCATTTCAGTTGTGGCATTTGTGGTTGAACAGAATGTGGTTTTATCCTCAAAGTGTGTGCTTTGGGGCGGGAATTTGTAAATATCTCTTTCTTTGAGGCAAAGAAGAGAATTTTTTTGCAAAAGAACTTTCTTATGCCTTTTCCAGAAAAAAAGTCCCAAATTGGAACCATGAGTTTAGGCCTGCAGAAATGATACACTGTGATATGAGTGAGTAAACCAGGTAGATGCTAAGGAACCAGAGTAATTTATTCCCTTCCTGCCTTAGCCAGTGAATTAGACTTTTCTGTTACCTTAATCACAGTTTAGTTTTATTGTAAAGAACATTTTGTTGTTGCATTGATACCAAGCACATCAGAGGACGTAGTAAGTTTGAGTATTGAATACCTTGATGGCAATGGTTATAATCTAGTTTTGACTTTAAATTTTCATCAGTTTGCTACTCTTCAGCATTGCATTGAAGGAAATCTGTAGGACTCTACTATCCTAAAGGCGCGGGGTGGGGGATGTTCAGGAAAGAGAGGAAGAATTTATTTAGGCTTTGAATTTTGATGATGATAAAGGTAGGAATTTTTTCAAGACGCATGAAATCCTCCTTCAAAAACATAGACTTATTTTGCTAATACTGCTTGAGATACTAAAAGATCTTTTATAATTTAAAAAATATTAAATTTGCTTTTTTCTCCTAGCCTTTTAGAGATCTGAGACTGGAGTCCCCTTTCCAAATGGGAGTCCACAAATGTGGATCTACTTTTGGTGTATATTTTAGAAAAAAGTTTCTCTCTAGATCCTGATTGAGGCTGGAAATAGGTGAAGTGGGAGTTTGTAGACACATAGAACCACCTGGCAATTCAGATATTTGGGTGGTTTTCTTTTTTTTTTTTTTTATTGTCTTTTTTGAGATAGGGTCTCGCTATGCAGATCAGGCTGGCCTTGAGCTCACTTTGTAGCCCCTGCTGGTCTTGAACTTGCAACAAGCCTCCTGCCTCAGCCTCCCAAGTGCTGGGGTTACAGGTGTGAGCCACCACACCCAACTGTGAGCCACCACACCCAGCTTTTTTTTTTTTTTTGGTATCAGGAATCGAACTTGGGACTTTAGGCTTGCCAGGCAGGAACTGTGCTGCTGAGCTATATCCTGCGCCCCCAATTCAGATATCTGAATGTCAGTTTTCTCTGTGGAATGTGTCCTGACTGCAGATGACCTTAAGGAAGTGAAAGTTGTGTTTTTAGGAGGAGAGAGGGTGCTGTGCCCAGGGCATTCTTGTTAGCAGATCCAGAGCTTTAGAACAGAACACTATCGAGCCATGTTGGTAAAGAAGGAACCTTTTGGTTCGGTCTCGTGAGAAATCAAGCCAGCAGGCCTGAGTGTGACTCACCAGATGAGAGTTGTCTTTTTCCACTGAAATTCATTTGCAGGCCAAGACTTATGGCTCTGCATCCATTTCAGGGCAGAGGAGACATCAGAGCATTGCAGGGAGGGGCAGGGGCCAGCCCTGGAAAGGCCTCCACTTTACTTTCAGGTGTATGATTTCCATTTAGGTGCTAGCTAATCCTATATTGCTCTCATCTGACCTTGCTTTTTGGGGTTTGATTTAAACACAGTCAGTGGCCTAACATAATAAATAACTGTTAGGGGAATAACAGCTGTGTTTGCCCCTTTGCGTCTCAGGTCAAAGATGTTACAGAGCAAAAGTGAGGAGGCAATGTAACGTAGTAGTTAGGAGTGTAGTCTCTGCAGCTAAATCCCAACCCTTTACCTTACTTGCTTTGTGACACTTGGGCCAGTCACTTAACATCTCTGAGCCTCAGTATTCGCGTCTGTAAGCTGGGAATTACATAACTTTAGAAGGTGGTTGTGAAGGGCTGGATGAGATTAAACTCCCCAGATAATGCTTGAACCCACCATTCCTCATACATACAAAATGACCGTAATTATTTCTAGGACAGTCTGGAGGTATGTTCTTGTTAGAAGCTCTGGTGTAGCCAAACACAGGGTCATTAACAGCTAGCATGATGCAGGATCCGCTTACACACTCTCCTCTGCATGGCAATGGGGAAGGAGGGAGGGAGAGGCCGGAAAGCTCTCTTCTGTGATGGCCAGCTACTCTGCTTGCCGTCCTCATTATCTGTCCACCCTGGTAGGTTAGTGCCGGTGTCCCCGCAGCCTCCTCCTCCTCTGCTTGTATTTAGAGGCAGGATAATAATACAGTTAGAGAAACTGAGTCTGGACCCAGAAGTGACTTGACTAGGTTAGATATCTAGGCAGTGGCCCCAGTGAGTAATCTCCTGGTATTTTCTCATTCTGGCATTTAGTATTATCAGGTATTGTTGAAAATAATGGGTTATTAGAATTTGTGTGTGGTAAGAGATTTGGGCCACATGTAATCAGATTTGCTGTAATGGTATTTGCCTAGTATTAGAATGCAAAGTCCCAGAGTTTCTAGTACGTCCTTAGATTTTAAGTTATACAGACACTTTTACCCTCTTGCCCATGTGAGACAAATCCGAGCGCCTTCCCCCATCTGTGTGTGTCACAGTCCCACAGCATGATGGATTGTCTCTGCACAGGGGAGGCTTAGGACGGGGCTTCAGGGGGCCTTGCAGGTCAGGAGAGAAATACAGCAGCGGGCTGCGCTGGGGGCCGCTGGGGAGGGATTACGGGGAGGGGAGGGCAAGGCAGGGCTGGGCGGGGACAGGACTCTCCCATCCTGTCTGTGTGCATTCTCCTAGGAGTAAAGAGGGCTGTCCATTACCCTGCGTGCACAAATAAACTCAGTGTTTTTCTCTTTGTAGAAAGAGAACCCCACGGGGTTGGGGGGCAACCAGAGAACGGCTCTGCATGTCCGTGGGAGAGGTGGGGAGCGGGAGTGACTGAGCCCTCCACTCAAGGACCTTGGATTTAAGTATTTCAGAAGAGGGGCTCCCAGTTGGAAAGGCTGGTGTTCACTAGTGTATGTGGCAGAAACAGCCATCGGAAGCCAGCGGGATGCTCCCTGTGGCTCCCTTTAAAAGGGTTCACCTCTCCATTGGGGGCAGAATATCGCTGAAGATCATGAAACACCCCATTTTGCTCTCTCCCTGTCCCTAGTTCTTTCCCACATATAGGCACAAAAGTGTTGGGAAGTGAGGGAAATGCTGACCGTTCTCAAATTTTGGCTGTTAAAGAGGAGGCAAACGCCAGGTGCCGTGGTGCCTCTGACCCCAGCACTCTGGCAGAGGAGCATCGAAATGATGCAGGAGGATCCAGAGTTTAAGGCCAGCCTGGGCAACTTAGCAAGACCCTGTCTCACGACAAGGCTGAGGATGGAGCTCAGGGCAAAAACCCTGGGAAATCACTACAAAAAAAAGGAGTGGGGTTGAAGGCACTGCCTGGGATTTAGGCCCAAATGGCAAAATTGTAGTTGAGAAGAAATCCTAAAAGAGGAAAGAGGGGAAGCTAAGGTGGTAGAGAAATTAGGACACACGCAAGGGGAAGGAATCAGCAGGACTGCAGTTAGGGCCTAGGCTTTAGTTTCCTTCCTGAGCAGTAAAATTAAAAAAAAAGAAAGAAAAAAAAACCTTAGAACAACAAAAGTCTGGACGCATGGGCTTCCTTCCTGACAAGTCAACCTGGTGGGGCTTCATTCAGACTAAGCAACAGTCAAGGCTGATTTACGGGTAAAAAAGCCCAAACTTGTGCACTTAACCCTTTCCTGACCCTAGGGATGCTTCACTGCAGATGCTGCGTCCTTCTTCCAACTTCCCATCACGGTGTGGACAGCTTTTTATTGTCATTTCCTCTTTACTTAAAGAGAGGACCTGCTGTTGAGTGCCTAATAACCTCTACATGAAGAGTCTGAGTCTACAAGAAATTGAACAACTTGAAGGAGACCTGACCATCAAACCTATGACAGAGCTGGTGCTGTAGCTCGTGGCCTGTGTGGCTCTCAGGCTTTTGGTGACATTATATTGATACTGGAGTGCTGCAACCTTCTTGGGTAATGGGAAGTACCTTCTGGAGTCTGTATTGGGTGCTTTCTTTCTTTCTTTATGCAATACTGGTACTGCAGAAAAACTGATACTGCTTCATCTTAGCTATTTATAAACTATGGCAGAGTACGTGAGGCATGAGTCAGTTGCCATCATTAGAAAAGAATATGATATACTCACTAACTTATTTAATCAGTCAATTATATTCACTGGGGGGTGCTGGGGATGTGGCTCAGTGGTAGAGCTCTTGTTTTGTATGCACAAGGCCCTAGGTTCAATCTCCAGCACCACATCCCCACCAAAAAATTTATATTCACTGAGTACCTACATTGTTCCAGGCAACACACTGAGTGCTGGGAGTAGAATGACGAGCAGGACAGATTATAGCCCCTGCCTTACCGGGGCTTAAAGTTTAGTTAGCACCTGCAGGATGTTATGAAAAATGCTATCGTACAGGCAGTACGAAATGGCATAGGATTAGAAGTAGGGGCACCTGATCTTGTAGAAGAGTCAAAGACAGCATTCTGGGGCAAGGAGTTTTTAAATTAACATTTGAAAATCAAGGAGTTATTTATTTAAAGAAGCTAGTCATGGCAGTTTGCTTTTTTGAACAAAGTATAGTAAACTGAGGGTAGAAGAAAGCGCTTCAGAGCTACCGAGGAAGGCTCATAATTAAGCAAGAATCGAATTTCTCCCTGCTAGGAGCCAGGCCTGACCTCCTGTCTCTGTAGCGCCTCATGCTTTAGCCAGGTGTTCTTGAGAATGCCCACTTGGTGCTTGTGTGGTTCTGCGGCCCCAACATCATAGAGGATACTGCTCTTAAAGGAATTTTCTGAAGAAAAGTTACTACCAAACACTTCCTGATGACAGATGATATTTTAGCCACTAGAAGATCCCAGTACACTCGGACCTATGGCTGGCACAGGGTAGACACTCAGGAACTCTTTGCTGAATGAAGGAGAGCATAACCTTATGATGTTCAGTGAGGTGAGTAGGGGTCCTCATCCTTTCTATGTGCTTGTTTGTTTTCCGTCCTGGGGATTGAACCCTGAGCCTCACACATGCTAGACAAGCACTCCATCCTAAGCCACATTTCCCTATTGTGTTTGTTTGTTTGTTTGTTTTGAGACAAGAGACTCACTAAGTTGCCTAGACTAGCCTCAAACTCACAATCCTCCTGTGTCAGTCTTTTGATTAGCTGGGGTTATAGGTGTCTAGCTAGAATCCTCATCTTTTCACTGAAGTTCATGCTTAGCTCTATTCTTCGCCTTATGCGGAGATGTGATAGGTCTCAGTACCTAAAGTGCTCACTTGGCTGTTAAACTAAGCCACATAGCACCGGGATTACTGGCAGGGTTTCTTGGCAAAGGTTCCTATGGGAGGTGCATTGCTCAGGCTTGACTTGCATGAGGGAGGTTAGGCGTGTAATGCCAAGAGCATTGAGGAAGGGGAAAAAAGAAGGTGGAACAAACCGTCATCCAGCCTGGCACGAGTAGACATACTAAAACAGTTCCCTCCGGGGGGTCCTCTGCACTTTGTCATCTGCACTGTGGTTTCCCTTTCTCGCCTCTTATCGTCACCATCTCTCTGCACCCACGGGCGTTTCCTGAGCTCCTGCGTGTGGAACACTGGCCCCAGTGCCACATGCAGGGCCACCAGAGAAGTAGGAGATCACACTTCCCTTTCCTGAGGGCTCGCGGTTAAGGTGAGTAGTGAGGATGTGTAGATGAGAAGGAAATGATGGTGTGAAATGATGGGTGGAGGGTTTTAAGAGGGAGCCGGCCCCAGTCTGGGGTTCCCAAAGGTCACCTGAGGAGAGGGCCGCCTGCTGTGGGGGAGTGGGGCGGAGATGGGGGTAGAAAGTGCTACTGCTAACGGAGATTCCTGGGGCCCACGCAGACTTCTGGCTAAGGATCTCTGCAACAGTCTCTATTTAGCAAGCAGCTCCCACTCCTGATTCTTATGCTCCTTAAGGCTTAGGGGTCACTCATCCATGTGAAAGGATCAAAGGCAAGGTTTTGGGCAGGAGTCTGGCCTTGGAGGAGGAGCTAGGACCAGGAGCACAGAGAGGACAGGATGGCAGGTCCACCAAGGGCTGGAGGAGGGGAAAGGTGTAGACACAGTGTGCCTGCAAGTGGCACCTTCTCACCGGCCACTCGCCAGAGGGGGTGTCTGCCCAGCTGCCGCCAGCTCCCCCTCTTTGCCTTGGGCCCTTCTGGGGCTGTTTCCTTCTCCTGCTTTATTGCTGATCTGATGACTGTGTCCGCTCAGACTTCCCCTTCTTGATGCAATACTGACATTATGATGCAGACCCAAAGAGGGGCTCGAGGTGCTTAGCCAGATGCGAGGGCAGCCAGAGTGCTCCTTGGGCTCCGGCCAGCAGATGCTCTTCTCTCTGTGCTGCTGATGGGGCTGCAAAGGGTTTGTGGTGGTAGTATTGGATTTTGTTTGTTTTTGTTTTTGTTTTTGTTTTCTGCCACCTTCTTTCTTATTCCCCAGCCCTTATACTTTCAAATTCTCATTTGTAAAGAAATAATGTTAGAGAGTTAGAGGGATCTCCGTGGCAGAATTAGTCACTACCTGCAGACAGGTTTTCTGCTTCAAGCTTTAGTCCTTTTGGTGACAGTCGCCAGTGGGTGGAAAGTTCAGTGGACCAGGAACAGGGCCTTGGTTAGAGGCTCAGGTGGCTTCAGCTACCCATGCAGTAGATGCCCTCGTCAACTTTGCTTCTAGAGTAAGGGGTGCTATTTCCCCCCAGGAACATCCCCCTTTAAAAACACTCATCACATTATAATTATTTGCTTAGCTGTCCCTCTCCCATGGGCCCACATTAGTGCCCTGTGTAGCTCTAGCCAACATGTCTCCTCATATAGTACCTCAATAAATATTTGGTGTGAGAATAAATGAATACACAACCACTGCTTTCCCTGCCAACTTCTGCCAAGGGCGCCAGCTGGCTGTACCCACTTTGATATATGCTGAAGGACCACACAGCATCTAGCAGAGAACTGGGCACCTCCTGGCACATTTCAGTAATAGGGCAAGGACATGGAATCAGAAGCTCTGAGCAGATCATTTACTGGCTATGTGACTGGATAAATCCTTCATTTCTCTGAGCCCTAGCTTCTTATATATGAAATGGGAGGTGGTAAATAATCTTTACTCCACCTTAGAGGGTTACTGAATCAGAAAAGATACAGGTATGTTCTGTAATCGGAAAGTAACCAAATTAATGTCACACACACACACACACGCACGCACGCACGCACGCACGCACGTAAGATGTAACTCTCTAAGAACTCTATCTAGAGCAAAATAATCTTATAGAACTAAAGTAATTTATGAAATACCTGATAATTCAACCTAGAGGGAACTTTCTTAATGTGTCATCCACCCTTGAAGTTGAGCTACATAAAATAGTCCACCCCCTCTATGGTACTGGCTGTAGCATTAGCTTCCCAGGTGGTTTGGGACAAGTTACCCTACTTTTGCAGAATATTGGTGAAGACAGGTTGCTTTTGCCAAAGCAACACATTTTGCCAAATCTCCACTGAAAACAATTTACCCTGTACCTTTCTTCAGCAAAATCCAGAGGGCCTTATTTCTTTCATTTGCAGAGCTCTCTTCTTATCTTGTGACTCAGACACACAATGACTTGGCCTGAGAAATGATGGGCAGAATCAAGGCAAAAAGACTTCCTGCCCTGGAGATCTTTCTTGGGCTGTGAGAGCAGCGATGCTGTCCAGGGCAGGGTGACAAGATAGAGGCTTCTGTCAGATCTAGAGGATTCAGGAGGGCTTGCCCCTTAGGTAGATCTTTACAAGTCAGACCTGGGCCAGGAAGACTGAAAGAGCAAGGATTTGAAAAGGGCTTTACTTGTGCGGTAAACTTCATTGTGTGATTATTTAATAGACCATTAACAAGCAGATTCATTAACAAGATCTTAATTAACAAGTTCCAGGGTTATTCCTCCACCTTCCCAGGGGAACTGTTCTCCTATTTAGTCCTAGAGACTTCCTATGCTCCTTAAACTAACTGTAGCAGATGCAGTTAAATTCAGTCCTTTTACTGCAAGTAAAATGACTGCAGGCAAAGGCAGGAGCATAGTACTACTCATAATAGTAATATGTGCCCCTTTTTCTGGCCCTGGGGATCAAACCCAAGGCCTTATGCATGCTTGGCAAGCAGTCTGCACTGAGCTACAGCCCCATCCCATTAGCCAATCCCTTTTGAGCCCTTTCTGGGTCAGGCACTGTTCTAAGTGCTTTACAGATAATAATTCACTTACTCCTCAGAAGCCCTATGATATAAGTATTGCTAATTTCCAATTACAAATGAGCAAACTGAGGCACAGAACATTTAAGCAATGTGGCCCTCATCACACAAGTATGGAATAGCAGAGAGGAGATGCAAACCCAGGCAATCTGACTCCAGAATCAGTGAGAATGGAGAAAGCCTCTGGAGATGGAGGCCTGTGGTCAGATTCAAAAAGTAACAGGAGTAAGTGGGCTGAGGTGTAGCTCTGTGTAGAGCACTTGCCTAGTACATGTGAGGCCCTCGGTTCCATCCCCAACACCACAAAAATCAGCCAACCAAACAATCAATCCTCATAGCTGTTCACTATGTGCCTGTGTTCTTCATGTACCTATGGCAAGCTCTGTCCATCCTTGAACAAACTGTAGGAGTCTTTTATAAGGTGACATTCCTTAGACACAAACTGTTTTGGCCCACTCCCAAGGCTCTGTCACCTCCGTTATACTGAGTTCCTTGTGGTAGAGACTGTGTCTTATTGATTTCTATTCCCAGTACCTAATGTGTCGTCTGAGACTTACTGGCTTTTATCTAAAAAGGAAAGTATTTTGTATTAACTCAATCTTTACAACAACTGTAAGAGATTGTCAAATGCACCCCTTGACAGGATGGGGTAGGGAGCTGATATAATATCTGCTGACTCCTAGCACTCAATGCTACAGTGCCTGCCTCTGAGACATTCAAAGTGCTGTATAAAGCTACAAGTTAAGAAGGGCTAAGTCTGAGGTGCGACAGAAACATCTGTCTCTTTGCACCTCTCTTTCCTCAGGGTAATCCCTAGTACCAACCTTTTGCAGTTGTTGTAAGGATTAGGTGAGTTACTATAAACTATAAATAAAGTCCTAGGAGCAATGTCTGACACAAAGTAAGCCTTCAATACACGTTAGCTCTAATTCGTATTACAAGGCCACGAGTATAGGTTTGGGTTTCTCAAACTAGGCTCCCCTCCAACCTTATTTCTGCTCCTGATCCCAGGAGTGATCTGTGACTTCGGCAAGCCCTGATCTCTTATGGGTTTGTCTGGTTTGTGATAGATTTCTGGTAGCCAAAATTAATTAATTAAATAAAATCCTAACTGATATTATGAGCGGGTACCTAGCACGTTGTTTTTCCTGCTTGGGTCCAGTTACATGGGGTCTGGAGCAAGGGTGACTTTAGGGTCCACTCAGTGATTCTTTCTCTGAGCTTCTTGGAAAGGTATATGGTAGAAATGAGAATTCCACGTGAAGCCAACTAGGCAGGGCAGTAAGCCCTGAGGACTGTTTCTGGTGTAAAGGTCTTGATTAGTCTTGTTCTCCACCTCTGCCTAGCCAGCCGCCCAGTGGCAAACCTGTGGCCAGTTACTCCTCCCCACTTACCTGGGAGAGGACAAAGAAGTGACCAAACACCTGGCATCATTGGGGACTTTGAGCTAGAAAGGAACTATTTTAGGTTGCATTTTTTTAAATCATTTTTTAATTAGTATCCTTAAAACAATTTCTCCCTTTATGCTAAGAAAAAAATTGCTTTTGCCCTACCTACATCTCACCCCATTCGTGTCTTCTAGAAATATTCTCCTAAATCTCAACCTGAAGACCCACAAAAGTACCCATTCTCATGGTTGGCAGCTCACGCCATCATCATTAAAGATAGACCCTCATAAACCCTCAAACTGGCCTCGCTTGTCCCGAAGTCAAATCTTGTGTTCCTCCTAAGTAGCTTGGCCATAATGTCACTTTCTTTAGCAGGATTCTAACTTCTAAGAGGCTTAATAGGCAAGGAGATTGTGGGGCCTTTGACTTTCCCTGAGCCTTAGCCCTAAGTGGTTTATTCTATTAAGCTGATTCTTGGTGGTGGATAGAGCTTTGCTGGATAAGAAGTTGGGGTGAGGGGAGGTGGCAGCAAAAGAAATGAGAAACTTTCGTGCCCCCTTCCACAGCACCCCTCCCCCACCCACGCCTGCCAACAGTTCTGGTTATAGAACTGGAATGAAGGGGGAGGTGGTGCAACCGAGTGCAAAACTTTCCTTAGGGGACTTAGGAAGTGACATTTTCCTCCAAGCTGCCTTTTGCCGTCTCACCTCTGCCTTGCCCCTGTTGTTCCTGCTCTTCAGTCTTCAGTTTAGGATTT
Source organism: Dinomys branickii (assembly GCA_004027595.1). Lineage (NCBI taxonomy): Eukaryota > Metazoa > Chordata > Mammalia > Rodentia > Dinomyidae > Dinomys > Dinomys branickii. The sequence goes on from PVLD010002972.1 coordinate 143,247, forward strand.
TTCCTCCTACCCCTGCTTTGGCCTCCACGCCAACTATGCGCACGTACACGCGCACACACACACACACACACACACACACACACACACACACACGACTGATGAAAAAAATTATGAACTCTGCATTCAAAGGGAAGAATCCTATCTAGGTAACAGATTTAGGTTTAGCAAAGGAAACGATTCTCCTTTCCTGAGAGTTCCATGAAGATGAATGTTTTCCTCTGATATTGTGACCCACATTAAGGATTTTCAGGTTTCTTTATTAACATTCTCTCTTGGCTCAGGGAGGCAGCAGGATGGGAGACCAGAGGAACTGAGTCTGGTTTTTATGCAGTCACGCTGAGCTACAGAGAAAGGGTGAGAGAAACGGTGGAGCAAGAAAATTAAGTTGTTGGCAAACTGAGGGAAGGGACTCAAGAGTGTAAGAGTGTGTGTGTGTGGGGGGGGTTATACAGCACCAGGAAGACAGGAAGAAAACCAAAAGTGACCAGTGACCAGGGAGCTAAAAAGAGAGAAAACTTAAAGCTGAAAGTGAGAAGAAGATAGACATTGTGAAGCATTCCGAAGAATCACGAATAATTTGATAGCATGTCCTCCTTGATGGGAAACAAGGCTGTGTACAAGGACTTGGTAAACGTAGAAAGCGGCAGAGTTCTTTGAGAGGCAATTTGACAATATCTGTCTATGAAAAACTTTAATACAAATATCCTTTTATGGAATCCAACTATAGGAGTTTATCCTACATATATCTGGTCAAGTGGGTGCATGAGGGTGCATGTTCTTATATTGTTTGTAGTGTGAAAAAAACAGAAACCACTTAAACATACATCAAAAGAGAACTAGTAAGATAAATTATGATATGTCCATATACTGTAATACTAGGCAGAGGTTTTTAAAACAAATGAGTTAGGGCACTAAGTGCTTATATGTAAAACAAGTCATAGAGAAACAGACAACCTGTACATGTGCATGCTTTCTCTTCCCTAGAGCCTTTGCACTGAGCTACCACCCCAGCCCTTTTTATCTGTTAGTTTGAGGCACCATCTCAGTAAGTTGCCCAGGTTGGGCTCCAATTGGTATCCTAATTCAGCGCCCGAGGGCTGAGATTACAGGTATGTGTCACCACACGTGGCTTATACATTTTTAAAAAATATTTCCATTTTCCCCCCCAAGACAAAGTTCTCACTATGTTTCCTAGGCTGGCAGCAAACTTAGAATTCTCACATCTCAGCCTCCCAAGTAGCTGGGACTCCAGGTAGGTAGCACCATGCTCAGGATTAGAGATACACATTTATCTTTATACATATATGTAAAACTTTCGGCAGGGTGGATAAGAGATGTTAACAGTAGTTTCCTCTGGGAAATATGACTAGGACAGAAAGAAGGGAGTAATGCTACTTATGTTCTTCTGCAGTATGTGAGTAGATAATATGTGTGTTATTTTTATATTTAAAAAATCTAGTTTATGATTTTAGAAAGATAATTTAGAGATATAGCATAAAAAGAACATTAGATGAAAACTAAGGAAACCTGAATAAAATATGGAGTTTAGAGCCAGGCATGGTGGCACATGCCTGTAATCCCAGCACTTGGCAGGCTGAGGCAGGAGGATCATTGTGAGTTTGAGACCAGCCTGGGCTATAAAGTGAGCTCAAGGCCAGCTTGAACTGCATTGTGAGACCCTGTCTCAAAAAGACAAGGAAAAAAAATGAAGTTTAGTTCATAATATTATTATCAATATTGATTTATTAGTTGTGAAAATGTACCATATTAATATATGTTAATAAACCGGGAAACTAGGAATGGCATATATAAGAACTTTTATACTATGTTTATAATTTTTCTATAAATCTGGAAATTATTCTAAAGTAAAAGTTTAGTTTTTTACATTGAAAACCAGCTATTTCATTGCAAAAAATAAGCAGTCAAAATGTAAATAACAAATTAGAAAAAGTTTTTGTAATACATTTTAGACAGTTAATACCCTTCATATAAAAAGTTATTTTTGTAGCCATGTTAATTTTAATCTTAAAAATTAAATTTGACAATTTATAATTATATAAATTGTAAATATATGAATACAATGTAGAATATTTAAATCAAGCTACTTAACATACCCATTACTTCAAATACTTAATAAAAGTTTATTTTTAAAAGATGATTTGGAAGGCCTATAAGCCAGCACTTAAAGACTAAATCTTGAGAAAAGAAATTGATAAAATGATTCCTCTGCTTCTAGAACTAATTACTAATTGGTTCTATTTCTTCCTAGTAGTCAAGTGGATAGGGTTATAGTCACAGTTGCTGGGAAGATATCTGATTCTTTAATCACAATGATAGCTTTCTTTTCTGAATTAGTTTGTAAAAAGGTTAATGATTGTTATTTCATTTTCACCATCCCCAAAGCACAGACCGTCTAGGAGTTAAACAGTGAAGGGAGTTTTAATATGAAGAGGTTTTAAGGAGATCCGATGTGTGTTGTTTCTTGTGTGAGCAAATTGGAATAGACAGCAGATGTGAGGGGTAAATAGAATCCCAGTTAACCAGCTCTGTGTGCCCCATTTTCTATGAGGTATTACCCCCCTAAAGCTGGTGCTGCAGCCATGTGGAGCAGACCAGGCGGCCGCACTCCTCCCTCTTTGTGCACTCCTGGCGGGGAGGTGGCCACTGACCAAGCTCTGTGTAGCGTTAGGTTCTGGAGAACACAGACTCGCCGTGGGCTTCACATGCTATGTGCTTGTTTATCATCTTGCCTCTGATATTAAGACATGATTAAGATCAACAATAAGAAATTTTCCCTTTGAGTTTACTTACCCACCAGAGGAAGGCACTTTGGTTTTCCCTTCCCATGTGGTAGAGGGAGCTCACAGAACTCTGCTTCCATTCACCCTGGCACCCAGTTTGCGAGGGAGGACCCGGTATAGTGCTGCTTATGACTCACTACAGCATTTCGTCCTTCAGTCCCCCGCCCTTAGCTTCTGGCCCGTTATCCTCACATTGTTCTCCTGCTTCTTTGAACCTGTTTTTGTTCTCATAACACCCTATTATGCTACTTAACTATTTATTATTATAGACGTGTGCATTGACGAAGGGGCAGGATACTGTTAACCTGTTGGGTTTTAGAACAGTCAGCTAAATGTTGGGCCTCTTTCTCCCTTCAAAAATTTTTTGTCAGAGTTTGAAAACATCACTGTATGTATGTCATGTTTGAATTAACACACTTTAAAATTCTTCATTCTTTCATACACATTGTCATTTATAGGGGAAAATGTGGTGAACTTTCAGGAATACGGTATATCCTGAGTTTCGCAGACTCAGTCTGAGTGGAGAGCAAGAGCACATCAGGTTAGGAGCGGTCAGGCTCCCGGAGGAGCCACTTCGCATCCCCCGCTCCTGTGGTCTACAGATTCCTGCACTCACTCACTAGGTGCAAGATAAAACAAAGCACATTTATTCGGAAAGATGAAGAAGCAAAAATTGAGTTATTGATCAATCCTGTCTGCCACGCTTTGTGACCACTCAAATTCTTTTCTTTTCTTTTTTCCCCCCAGTGCTGGAAATTGAACCCAAGCCCTTTGAGCTGAGCTGTGTCTCCAGCTGCTTTTTTTTGAGTAAGTCACTAAGTTGTCCAGGCTGGGTTCAGACCTGAGGACCTCCTGCCTCAGTCTCTCAGAGTGATGGGATTATAGGCGTGTGCCACCAGGCCTGGCATAGAATTCTTATTTGTGCTTAACTATTAAAATAGGGAAATAAACTGAACTGCAAGGTGTACTATTTTTGTTTGGAGTGTGCAAATTTTATTTTGCCTAGTAAATAGTTTCTTATATTTGAATATCTTTAAGAATAAAACATTCCTAGCCTGGTATGGTAGCACATGCCTGTAATCCCAGGAGTTGGGAGGCTGAGACAGGAGGATTGCTGCAAGTTTGAAGCCAGCCTGTGCTACAAAGTAAGTTCAAGGGCAGCCTGAACTGCATAGTGATACCTCATCTCAAAAAGAAAAAAAAAGAATAAAACATTATTTTTCAAAATGTACAATCACTTGGACCTAGGATATAGCTCAGAGGCACAGAGCCTGACTGGCAAATGCAAGGTCCTGAGTTGGATTTCCAGCACGAAAAAAATATTTATAGTCACTCATTTTATTTCTTTTCTTTATTTATTTGTTTTGTCTTTTTGAGACATGGTGCCACTATGCAGTTTAGGCTGGTCTTGAATTTTTTGTTGCCCCAGTTGGCCTCCAACTTGAAATGATTCTCCTGCCTCAGCCTCCCCAGTGCTGGGATTACAGGAGTGAGCCACCACACCTAGCTCAGTCACTCATTTAAAAACTAAAGAATAAATCAGGAAAGTATGATGACTGATTTACTTATCTGTCATTAAAAACATGGCCCATTGCATCAAATATGCTCAGTATGCCCTGGGGAATGACATTAGATTTCTAGTATGAATCATGAGCAGAAGACAATCCTGCCAGGGTTAGGAAAAGGGACTCTTGGCTCATTTAGGGACACAGAGAAGAACTAAGAGCCAGCATAGAGTGAGTTGGAGGACTTTAGTGGCAGAGGAGATGGAGAGGGACCAGACCCCCATAAATCTCTTAGGGCACAGAGCTTGGATTTTTTTCTAAGTGCACAGGAAGCTGCAGAGGGTTCTAAACAGGGAGAAGTACTGTGTTGTAATTTATCACTTAAAAAGATTACTTGCAGTATTGTACAAATAAGAGTCTGAAGTAGGGAGAGTTGGGGACGCAAGACTTGTGGAAAAGCCACTGCAGTAGTCACAGTGAGAGACAAGGAAGGAGTAATGTCTTCCCCTTTTTGATTTTTTTTTTTTTTTTTTTGGCGGTACTGGGGATCGAACTCAGGACCCTGCGCTTGCTAGGCAAGCGCTTATTCCACTGAGCTATATCCCCAGCCCCTGTAGTATGTAATTGATAAATATTACATAAATAAATTTATAAAACTCTAAGTGCCCCTCCCCAAAAGAAAGAAAATCCAACAAAATAACAACAAAGTTGCAACGGGCCAGGTGCTGACCACATGCTGTTAGGCCCAGAACACTGACTCTGGAGTCCCTTGCACAGGGGTTTAATTGCAACCTGGTGCTTCTTAACTGTGTTGCTGTGGGGCAGGTGATTTAAACTCTTTGAACCAGGGTTTCTTGTCTGCATCTGGGAGTGGGATGACAATGTTTTGGCTTTATTGGACAAATTCAGTAAGATAGCGTACTTATTACAAATACTCGATAGCTGCTCAATACCTGATGACTATTAAGTGTAGCAGGACACAAGGATGCTTTGAGGTAGTGGTTAGTCAGTCTGCAATGTGATTTCAGCCTCAGGGAAACAATACAGGGGTTTCTTTTTTTTTTCCTTCCTGTTCTTAATTTTTGAGAAGTTCTCGCTATGCAGTTCAGGCTGGCCTTGAGCTCACTTTGTAGTCCAGGCTGGTCTCGAACTTGAAACAATCCTCCTGCCTCATCCTCCCAAGTGCAGGGATTACAGGTGTGCACCACCATGCCTGGCACATTGTGGGGGTTTCTTAGGCATAAATGCCAATTTGGACCTTTTCCTAATTGAGATTCTATGTCCTGCATAGAAACTTTTGCTGGCCTTAGAGTAACTAGATCTTTAAGTCTAAGGAAGAAATCTGCAAGAACAGAACTTTAGAAATAGAAAGGGTAAAAGTCTGCAGTTTCAGCTCAGCTCTTCCTGGCTTGAGGAGTCACATCTCCTTTCCCACTTCCAGGCATCCTGAGGCTTGTGCTTTCTGCACACATGAAGTGACTACTCCTGAAAGCCAGTTTCCAGTTTTCTCTACAAACACTCCCCAGAGCCCAGGGAGCTTTTATCTTGTACCTAGTTAAATGCCTTGATTAAGGATGTAATCATACGTGTTTGGCTCTGTAAATCATTTGACCCTCGCCCATCGCAGTCTGGGCCTCCCGGGGCCCCAGCAATGGCCGTTTTGTATCTGCAGGGTGAGGGTGGAGCTGGAGAAGCCAAGACAGCTTTTATCCTTAGTGGAAAGATAGACACTTCATTAAGAGATGACGTATTTGTCTTCTATCCTAGGTTTCCTTCCCAAGGTGTACATGTGCATGTACGTGTGCACACGTGCGCATGTGTGTGCGCGCGCACGTGCGTGCGTATTTTGTGCTTATGTGTGTATGCCTCCGTGTGTGCCTGTGTGTGCACGTGTGTGTACACAAAAGAGGGAGAATAAAAAGAAATACTAGAAAACAGGCCCAATTGCGTAAGGAAACAGCAAAAGCCAAGGGAGGGACTTGCAGGGGAAGACAAGGAAGTGATTTCGCCCAGTTTAAATCCCACTTGAACCGTGTGGTTTCTGAGTCCTGAACCTTTTGAGGTTCAAGTTGAGTGCACTCTTGACAAAACGTGATTTTCTGGTTCGCATCAAAAAGGCTTTAAAAGACTTCGAAGTCTTTTCCTTGGGACATCAAACAGTCCTCCACAAAGCAGGGTGCTGGTGAGATGCGTGCAAATGAACAGATTAAATTCTCCCCTGAGGATTAGCTTCTCCCTAAGAAGTATGTGGAGCTGGAACACAGGAGATGGGCAATGCCAGCCCACGCGCCACCCAGCGGCCCAGAGTGCCTTCCCGCCAGGCACCCTGCGCCCCTCCCTGGGCCTGAGGCTGACCTTATTTGTCAGAAGCTTCACAGGGAAGTAACCAGGGAGACGGAAACTGAAAACACACTCTGCTGTACCCTCTGTCTTCCCCAAGGCAACACTTTCATCCCCCAATAAAAGATGTAAATTAACTTAGAAAAGAGAGATCATTCATTTGTGAAAATTGTCAGTTATTTGGGAGACAGAGCACAATTTTGCTTATTGATCCAGCTTCAGTCTTTAGACTTCACAGAGAAGGACTGGGTACTTCCACTTTACAATTGCGTGTGGAACAGCTCACTTTGAGATTGGTACAGCAAACCAGCACTGCAGTAGAATTTCCATTGCCAAGACAGTAGCTACCGCTGAAGTCGACTACATGGACAGATCTGTGGGTAGGTTGACTGCATAAGTGCAGTTTCTCAGCCAAGCAGCTAAAATATTAATGATTAGCTTTAAGGAGGTGCAATTCTGATTGAGGCCCTTCTCCTGTTAGAAACCATAATTAGCAATTAAAATATATTTAAAAAACCATTCTAACCAGCACCTTCTAAATAAATAATTGCTGGCGCTGGTTGAACTTGTTTTATTTCCCTGTGTTGCTTCTTATCTCTTTCCCTCCTGCATAACTTACAGCCCTGTAAATGCTCAGTAGCTGTTAATATGATTCTGTCAATACATTTACCATGGTGACTTGGGCTGTATTTGGTGAGCATTTGAAGAAATCAGTCACTGGTTGGAGGGAGGAAAGACAAGCTGTCGATATCCAGGGAGAAATGCTAATAACCGCGGTGACAAATCGTCCTCTGGATTCTCCAAGGGTTAAGGAAAAGCACCTCTTAGACCTGGGAGCTTAGGGCTAAGGGATGGTGACTTGTTAGGAAGCACAGACATTAGCTGTCATGGTCCTGCTGGGTTCTTTTCATTGTCTCGCTTCAAACCTCTCAAAGCCACACTTGAGTTTTCGAGACACAGAGGCCTGGATTTGAATCCTGATTCCCCTCCGGTGTAACTGTGTGACCTTGAGCAGCCACTGCGCCTTCATTTTCTCATCTGGGAGTTCAAGACTGTAATACCCAGCCCTGTGAAGGGATAGGAAAGCCCTTACACAAAGACACCATTCACAGCTGCTCAGCCTCTTCTGGGAAAGTACACAAATGCAGGAGGAAAACAAACTTCTGCATTGCAATACTATAGAAAAGATTTGGAAGTCTCGTAGTGCCCTACCTTTTGTTGCTTTTGCACTGGAAGTTCACATTATCAAAACAATCTTTAAATATGCTTATAGTTAAGTAAAATTGATGCTCTGATAGAATTCAATAATCTCATAGGTGTTTTATTGAGTGCCTACTGTGCGCCAGCAATTCAAGGAACAATTCAAGGCTACAACAGTGAATAAGACCATCTAGGCTTCCAGGGAACTTACAGCCCCACCTGCTAACAGCCTGATATTAGATGTTTCTCAGGTTCCCTGGGACCCAGGGGAGGGGACCAAAATCTTACCCTGGAGAATCCTGCAGAGGAACTACCATGGCTATCTGCCATGACTTTCAGTGAATAAAGAGAACAAAACACACAGACAGAATAATTAATATTTTGGGATATGTCCTTCCCAATTCCTTTTTAGGAATGGGTAGATAAGTAGATCGATAACTTTTATGTAAGCAGGATTATATTAATGTTCTAGTTTGCCATTTTCTCACTTTTTTATTATAGATACTACTGCATGTCAATAAATATAGATCTATATCAACACTCTTAATAGCTACTTAGTATTCCACTGCAGAGCTGTTTCATGTTTTATTTAAACAATCTCTGATCTTATTAGATTATTTCTAGCTCTTCAGTAGTATATAATACAGCAGAGAACATCTTAGTAAATTCACCTTTGTCAAGTATCTGTTCATTTTTCTTACGATGTATTTCCAAGTTTAGAATTGTTGGATAAAATCATAGGCACATTAAAATTCTTACACCTATTGCTAGATTACCAGTTTCTTTATGATCTTATCAACATGTAGTGATAAATCTTTTTGTTTTTGCCAGTTAAATAGGTAAAAGTAGTGTCTTGGGGTTTGTGTGTTTTGCAGCGCCGCGTACTGAACCTAAGACCTTTGCACTGAGCTACGTTCCCAGCTCTTTTTATTACTTATACTGAAAGAAGGTCTCGTGAAGTTGCCCAGGTGAAGCTTGAGCTTGTCATCCTCTTGCCTCAGCCTCTCTCCCAAGACGCTGGAATTGTATGTGTGCACCACCATGCCCCGTGGCATCTTGTTTATTTGACATGCATTTCTTTGGTTGCTAGTGAACTTAACTGGTTTTTAAAACATTTATTGAAATTAGTTTCTTTGTAAATTGCTTGTTCATGTCCCATACCTATGGGGTGTCTTTCTTTTAGTAGTTTTAAGAGCTCTTTTCATAAAAAGAGTATTCATCTAGAATATATGTTGTTCATAATTCCCACCCTGTTTATCATTGTCGTGAGATTTTGTGGTCATGGAGGTTTTTGCTACTATTTTGCACATAGAAGTCTTTTCTTCGTGCCAGACATGGTGGTGCATGCTGGTAATCCCAGCACTCAGGAGGCTGAGGCAGGAGGATCCCTGTGAGTTTGAGGCCAGCCTGGGCTACAAAGTGAGCTCAAGGCCAGGCTGAACTGCATAGCGAGACCCTGTCTCAAAAAAGACTTTGTCTCCTCCTTCTCCTCCTTCTGCTTCTGCTTCTGCTTCTGCTTCT